>VWYH01008006.1:668841-806646 GCA_013399365.1 Pampusana beccarii | reverse complement strand
TCCGCCGCTGCCCGCCCGCTGCTGCCCCTGGCGGGCGGCGGGGCCGCGGTGTTGCCACCCGGCCCGCCGGAACGGTGCGCTCGGGCGCCCCTGCGGAGGTGCCGTCTCTCCCATATGAAGCTTTGGGTCGCACTGGGGGTCCCGCTCGTTCGGAAGCGGAGGAGGCTGCAGCGCCAAGGGGCCGTTCGGCTGCTCCCGCTGGCGGGATCCCCGGTGCTGGGCTAACGGCTGGGCTTGGTGATCTGAAAGGCCGTGTACACATACACAGGCACGTCGCAAGAAGAGCCAGAGGCCATGAATGCATTGCAAAGAGCAAGTTTTATTTTAGTTACTTCTCTACTGGAGGATCTCGAAAGTCGCACCTAAGCTCCCTTGCAGAGGTGACACAAGCGGGGATGCAGGCGCTGGCAAGTTCAGCCCTGCTGGAAGATCACAGGGCCTGCTGAGCTCACCTGTATTTCGAGGCTTCAGGCAGGTGCAGCCTCCCGCTCTTTCTCCCAACAAAGCAGGAATCTCAGACGTAGCGATAAGGTGTCTAGAGTTTCTCACAGGCCTATGTTATCCAACACAGAGGTTCTACTCATCAAGCACACAAGATCAGTAAAACAATTAGTGTGATGTATGTGCTTTTTCTACAGACAGCTGCAAGTCACTTGGGCATATTTACATTTAACCAACCTCCTCGCCAGTCTTGCGCTACATTCCCATACAAAAGGCGTTTTCCAACCTAAACGCTTCTATGATTCTCCAGTGGCTGTTGTGCCCCTCAGGTCACCAGGATAAGCTGCAGGGGGGCAGTGGTGTCTCATTTTTCTGTGAAAGGATAAGCTAAAGACAGCCAAAGCAGAACACTGCCCCTGTCTTTGAAAAAGACAGAGGGGGAAAAAAATAAAGGCACTTTTCTGCAAAGCTTTAGTTTGGAGGTGATGAAACTCCAAGAAGCAGCAGAGCAGTGATGTAGTCATGAGTGCCTTAGAAGGCAAATATTGTTTCAATTAAATCTCCTGCCTTACAAGGATTTCCCCAACAAACAAAGCTAATCCTGTGCTGCATTCTAGGAAATGTTCCTTATTGTGAATTTAGAACCAGAAGTTCTTGGATTCTTACTTCCAGAAAAGAACAGCTTTAGCACTTGGTGCTAATCTTAAGGTGGAAGTGATGCCATACTAACAGGAGGTACATTTGCTGTATAAATATTAGTCCTTTTATATTAGCTCAAGAAAGAAACTGCTTTAGCACTTAAGTGCTAATCTTGAAATGGTGCTATGCTAACATGACTTGAGTTTACTGTAAAAATAGTAGCCCATTTACAGTCTGTAGATTGTTCTCTGACACTTTAACAAGAAATAAAAAAGGCCCTCTATGAATGAATGTTTACTTCTGCTATACCAGAAATACATAATTCCAAAGATACTAATGTATTGGTTTTAAAGCATATTTCGAAATTCAGATTAGAAAATTAAAATCCTTATGCAAGGTAGATGACCTCTCTGAAATCAGGAAAAATAATTAGAAATGCTCTCAGGCAATTTGAAGGTCAGGTAGAATTAATACAACATAACTAAGAAATACAACCATTGCCATTATTTATTTAGATTTAAACTGAATGACAAGGTTGTACAGCATGCTGCACTGCAAGTAACTGTTCCAGAGATGGTCCCTGGCTGTATATGGACATTCTGACCATGACAAACAGTGACAGAGGCAGGGCCCGGATTTTAATTAGCAAAGTCTCTCACACAACGCTCTCCCAAGCACAGAAGGAGAACCACAGTGCTGTGGACCAGTGGGTTGAGGGTTTCCCATGTTGACTGTATTGTGTTCATGGCATGCTTGGTTAACTGTGCTTTACTCAACATTGTTTTACATGGCTTAAGAGTAACTCTAAACGTTATTTGCGTTCACATTATTTTAAAAATACTACTGCTACTTTTTTCTAACTGTATTGATATAGATTGGTATTGTTCATTCTGCAGTCTGAGAGACAATAGTGGGAAGTCAGTAGTTTGCAAGAGTTGTAAATTACACCAAAAAACACAGGCAGCCCACATAACTATGCAAGTGAGTTCTTACAGGTATGTCCCTGTAATACACACACATTCACTGTGAGCAGGACACACTGGATTTTTTAAAATGGTCTGCATAGGAGTTTGCCTTGGTCAGCTATTTGCCAGCAAGGAGTTCCATTCTATCGTGACTTTTTTTTGCCACCTAGCTTCTAAAGAAACAGTGTTGGATTCTGATTTGAAGGTTGAGAAAACGAGGCTTTGAGCACAGCTCAAGTTTTAAGCAACAGCATTTACAGTTTGGAAAATGACAAGAGAAGAAAATGCAGTTTATCAATCAAGATGTATGTGTAATACTGCCCAAACAGACAGAATGCAGGGAGCTGCATGATTCCTTCCACAAAATAATGCAAAAAAAAAAGATTAATGGGCCATATACTTGTGAAATCTGAAGTGTGACTGCAAATATAGACACCAGTGGTCAGACATAGATGACATAATCTTAGGGGTAATAAAATATTTTCTGAACAGCAATTCCTAAAACGGATCACCTTTTATGATTACACTAACATTCTAAAATAAAGTATACATACATATGCATAGATAATATAGTAAAATACTAACTGTATAGCAAATCCATGTGCGCAGATGAGGTATATCAGGCAGTTACCAACATTTACATATTTTACAGAGGTTAATATCACAAGGATAGGTCATATTTCATCAGTTCTTGTCAATGCTGTTTCAGTGAAAATGCAGATGTATTTTTGGTGTACAAAAGTTTGACATATAAGTTCATCCAGAGCTGCCCATACATTTTGCCTCTCCAACATCTTAACCTCCTTAAACTATTAAAAACAGAGATGAGAAGAGCATTCTTTAACCATAGGAAGCAAATATATGTTAAATTATACAAAGATTTGGGGAAAATGAACATCCTGTGAATTCTTTATAAGGTTATATGTAAGTTCTACATGGCTATTAAGGGGTAAGTTCCAATTCCACTTTCCTGAAATCTTTCATGACGGATTGATTTCAATACCAAAGCCAGGTGCTTTCTGAACTTCAAAAGTAAATATCTGTGGGACCCCTTAGTGAAATTCAAATCAATAAACAATCTCTGATGAATTGCTGTTATTCCTGAATCTGCTTCCAACCTGAGCTCAAGAACTGTTCTCATGGCAGCAGGTGCTCTTGCAACCCTTCTCTATGGAGCTAATGTGCTGTATGCCTGTGTGAATATTAAAGTCTGGTAAGAGAATGACATAATATCATTAGGATTTAGTATTCTTGAGTTGACTGTGATGCTGAATACTTCTGTCACAGAGCTACTCTGTAAAACAACCATAATATATATATATATTTAACGTTCTTGCAGGAGCAACAAACCCCAGACATCCACCAGTGCTCTGCTTAATTCAAAAAAGGGAAATTACATAAAAATGGAGGGACTTGTTAAAAAGGAATTACTAAAATCTTCATAGGCAGCAGGGGACTAGTTAAAGAAACTCTGTTGGATTCTGATTTTAAGGTTGAGAAAAACAGGCTTTGAGCACAGACAAAGTTCTAGACACAGCAGCCTATACTCACATAATACCACTGAAGGTGAGATTTTTTTTCTGTCACAAGGTTTGTGCAGATGAAAAGATGACCATCAAAAGCTACCTGAGATTAACAAAATTAATATGTGGATACTTCACCTGTAATGCAACTTGGATTGCAGACAAGATATGTTCATCTACATGCAAAGTACACAAATGCAGGAAGTCCTGTGTAACTCCCGTATTTGAGAAAGATGGGAATAGGGGAGATACTTTTGGGAACCCATTCTCTGTCTTTAGCAAAAGCTTTTAATAAATTCTTTAATATTTTGACTGATACGTATGTCCGGCAGAACAATCTGGCCTGGCTATTTAAAGAAGCCCCAGAAAGATCAGCAGAAATGCTAATAAAAACCCTGCATGATGAGAATACCATTTGTTTCCTGACATACTGCTGAACGTTCAACTCATTTCTTTTCATGTCCCACAATACTGAGGATTAGAGCTCTCTCCCCAATTATGTTGCAAGAATTCCATCTGCTGAGCTTGCTCTTTAGACACATAAACTCACTCCCTGTGCCATCAGTGTTCAGAATGAAGTGGTCCATTTTGGCCAGCAGTGAGAGATGATGGTTGGTGGGCAGTTCCAGGTAATACATTGACGTTACGAGAAGCTGAACAGGTGTAATACAAGGTGGCAGGGTACACAGCAATGCTGTGTTGGCCCGTGGAAGGCTGTGTCTGACAAAGTTCAAGGGAGGTAGATCGAGGGAGGTACTGGCTAGGAAACACAGCCAGCCAGGGGCAGTGCATATGCTAGAACTGTGGCTTAAAAATCCTGCAAAGTTCACAGGGCGTTCACTTTGTAAAGTGAAATAAAGTATTATTTTAATAGTGACAGGGGTAGAGCAAAAGTGCATAGTGCACAGTTTTGGGAAAGTTGATCCTCATCTCTAGAATGCTCTGAGACCTGGCATTTCAACTGCTGTAAAAGCTGTGAAGACCACTAGAGGTCATTCGATGAATAAGAAATAAATCTGACTTCCAGTTTGGTGATTTTCTGATTTGGGGTTTATTTGTTTTATTTTGTTCTTTGTCATTAACAACATAGTTAACCTTACAAGAGAGCTAAGTACTAGATTTCTGTAGATAATTGACTGTGGGTATACTCTATAAGTACACAGTGACTGTAGGTAGCCCTAGGTAACTGCTTACATTTTCAGGAGTACCAGTTAACATGACCGGGAGCCAGACATACACCTAGAAACCTCAATACTTTGTTGCATGCTTCTCTGTGTCTTTAGGTAATTAACACCCTAAAACTCTGGTCCTAATTCCAGCATTAAAAAATGTTTATCTATATGACAGATGCCTATTTTCCATGTAACTTTGTCTATTTTAAATTTAGGTACTACAGAATTTCACCCTGTCCTTGGCAGATACAAGGAAGGACAGGTATATTGTTTATTGAAACACCAAGAGCAAGACTGAGAAACTCTAGACAGAGGCACATCTGGTGAAGCTGAAGACAGGGTAACTTTAAAGGTGTTTTAGCTATTCCTGTTAAAGTCTTTATTCAACGCTTGAAGAAAACAACTGTTCTTTTTCTTTCTTTTTCCACATCTCTGGATGTGACATTACATGGGGAAAAAAACAAACAAACAAAAAAACCCCAATTTGTGGCAAACCTGTACATAAGCTAAACCTAGTGGGATCTCTGGGATTAGGAATGGAAGAGACGGTTTTCTGGCAGGAAGATAGGAAGGTGCTTAGAGAGGAAAACTGGGAGAAAGAGGAGCACTTACAGCTCCTATCAGGTGAGCAAAAGATGAAGACAAGATATGCAACAGTTCTTACCCTACAGCCAAAGAGGCACCAGCTCTTCTTCGCTATGGTCCTAGTAGGAGACACAAGCAGAGAAAGAAAATTAATCTGAGCCAACAGTTTGTTTTCTTAGGGATGAGGACATCCAGAGGACTTTCACACATCAACAATCCCAGGACATAACGTTCCTAGGACTGTTTTTGCCAAATCACAACTGTCCAAAGAGAAGTTCCTTCCAAGAGTAGATGGTTTTCAACTAAAGTAAATCTATTGTACATAAAGATTTGTAAAGTAATTTCTAATGTCACTGTGCTATTGAATTGCTTTCTCACCAGCTACCACTATTCTACCACTTTGTTTGCTACTTACTACATACATTATTTAGCTTAATAATACTTTTTGTCATTAGAATACAAACAATTTTTCTTTCACGAGGAAACCCCTTTCTCAGAAATATTTGTAATACAATTTCTTCTTCCGTCATTTGATTTGTTGCAAATGGAAAGTGAACCATTAGAGTGCTTTTCAATAATTCATTGCTCTAAATGTGCAAATCCACCTCCTAAGAATAACATGTTTAGGAGAAAAATATGTATCTCATCTTGAAAAGACTGCTAAATAGAGGGCTGTATCACAAGCATACCCACCTGTTGGAAACAACTGTAGCAGCCTGACTGTTTGCCAATGCAACCATGGCACATTTTGAGAACTTAGCTGATGTTTACCTCAGGAATTATTTATTCTAAAGACATTTTCAGAGAACTTATTTTAGTTGGTTTTGGCAGTTTTGGCAAATACACATAATTTCAAGCTCCATTTTTTTCTAAATGGAACTAGCAAGTTCCAAGATAATTCATAAATAGAATGTTGCCCACAACCACTTTAAAACATGGAAAAAACACTATATGAAAGTGTTACATGTATTGTACACATGCATACCAAAAGACAGAATATGATTAATCATTTTTTTTACTGTAGCTACTTAAATTGAGGAAATTGATTTGAAACCAAAGACTTTTTATACACCCTAAATATTACTATGTCATATATATGTCAAATACATTAAGTAAAGTTATTCTGCCATGGTGGCATTTACTAATACAGAATTATAAAATGTATTTTGGTGGCCAAAGCTAACAGAGACTCAAAACACATTTTTAGTTCAGTTCATAAGGTGCTTAAATTCAGCGACTCAAGAACAGGGAAAACTCTAACCTCAAATATTTAATCAAAATACAGACATCTTCCTAAAGGTGAAAAATATGGAATTATTTGCCAAATATGTAAGTCTGATGTAGCTTTAACTGAAAGATTTTCTTCAAGACATATCTAAGGAACTTAGAATTCATATTTTCCCAGAATAACTGCTTCAGTCCCCCATGGGATGCATTAACAACCAGAATAATGAGCAGAGCTGTGGCAAGCTGTCTCGCTGATACTTCACACCCAGGGGACACTCCCTGTGTCCCATCTTGTGGCTAAAGGTGGCAGCAGCAGAAGTCGGTTGTTGGGTTAGTTAATTAACAGCTAACTTGGTTCTTAAGAAGCAATTTCTCACCTCAGTGTCGCGCACAGATGCTCATCTCAGCCCGACTTTACCGTGGCTTTGGCCAAAGTGACACAGAAAACAGCCTGCAAAGTGTTTGTAACCGCATGTCTTGCTGACCTAAGTTAGAACCGATGATTAGTGCACTTAATCAAATCAAAAGGAGCTGAAGGTTTTAGCCCTTTTAAGAGGCTTTCAGCCCAGTAGCTAACAGGATCAACCTCTAAATGCTAGCCATAATTTTTTTCCTTTTATTCCTTTGGATGTCTGAGAACAATACTCTTCGCTATGCTGACAAACACGCCAGCAAAATTAAAATAGGAAAAAAACAACCAAAAAAATGCAGGCAGTTTAACTGCTCTTTCCTGCAGGCACAGTCAGTTTTAGCCAGACCCATTTATCTAGTCACCTCGACTCTTCTCTGTCTCCTCAAAAATTCTCTCTTTTGACTACGAACAATGTAAAAAATGGGAGAGAGAGTTTTATAAAGTGTCTGAAACACAGACGTTTCAAACCTTTTCATGTTCGCAATCTCATTGGAGTAATCTTTTGAGTCACTAGAGGTCTCTAAACAAAGAGCTAAACAAGACCACAAGGGTGTCTGTCCCCTGGAAAAAAGTCTGGAATTATTGTTACTGTCTGAAAAAGACCACGCAATCTCTTGGGCAAACTCTTCAGTGAGCAGACCAAATGGGATTGCATCCAGAATCTGACATTCCATTCAGCAACAGCAGATGATGTTTCCAGGCTGGTACCTGGCTGTTCAGCAAAGCTTCAATTTTGAACTGGGGGAAGAAATCTTGAAAAACATAGCCCCAAGAATGGTGCATTGGAGGCCTTCAGAACAGGACATGTTGAGGCAGGAGAAGAATAAAAAGAGCTCCTTTCATCATCATGTGAAGAACGGAGAGAGAAAGGGAAGCAAAGAAACTGGGAGAGGAGCTATGTATCTGGTGGGAAAGTTTTGCTGAAATGTCAGCCTATAAAATGTCTCAGCATGAATCATGACTTCATAAGCACTGTAAGCATGTGTCCTTATCATGAATCTTTCTTTGTTGTAATATCTTTTCTGCCATAAACTCTTCTAATCAGATCAGGTGTGCTCCTCAATATCAAATGGTTCATTTAGTATAGAATCCAATCAGATAAATCAGATGACTGTTAAACATTGTTATGAATATACTGTGTCCGTGTGGAACACATTTGTACTCATGTAACTGTCATAAGGATCTGAGTAATCTGATTAAACTGTGTTTATCTCAGACCTAAAATACTGATTGTAAGCCCATTTGTCATTTTGTTACCTGCATTTTGAAGCAGAATTCCAATGGAAATTGGCATAAGGTCATAATATTTTGGCTGTTATCTTTTGGACAAAGAGATGCTTGTATTACAACACACTTTCTGGTCTGCAGCAGGAGAAAACGATGGGGCATTTAAGCTACAGATCACCTGGTTGCATAAAGTGATGACAACAATAAGGAAGTCTTATGGAAGAGGGGCTGAGATCTGAAAAAAAATAAGAACAACAAACCTACATAGGGATTTTCACCCAAAGCAAGTAGAGCAATTGCAGAAAGGAGTCCTGTCACATTGAACAGATAGACTTCCAGTGACTTGAGAGAAAAAAAGCACAATGCATTTAGATACCATTTTCTAACCAATAAATCTGCTACATTGTAAGCAAAGATAGATCTTATTTTCTTTTTTTTTTGCTGCTCACTAAGTCTTTGCTTTCACATCTATGTACACCCAAAGAACTAAAACATAGCCCAAAATATCCATGCACATCACATTCTTCTTGAAAGTGTGCTTAAGCAACAAAGAGCGTGAAGATGGACCAACAGGCACAGGAGGCAGTTTGTTGAACTGGATGTGCAGTTTTAGAAGGAAGCATTAAAGTTTGCACCTAACAATACAAACACAAATGAAGCACCTGGAGTCTCTCCAGACTCCAGAAGTTTAACACAGACCAGGCCCAGTGGGCTAGGAGCAACCAGCACAATCTGGGAAGTGTCCAAGGGGCAGACTGACCTGGTTCGTGGCAGCATTAACTCACATTGTGTTCCATTTGGTCATGACAGATGCGGCTGCAGTTTGTTTGGTATTTCTAAATCTTTATAAAAGTGGTGTCTGTATATGGCCTTTAAAATCCATGGTTTAATATGTATTCACTTACATGTTAATTCACATGAAGGACTCAAGTAATGTTCAACAGTATGCCTACTAGTAATTAGAGAAATCTTAGGTGATTTATTATTGGGATGAATAATTTTTCCTATTAACGTTGTTACTCAGAGTTGGAATGTAATGATATAAAATACAGCCACTCAGGAAAGGGAATGTTTCAACAATGTGCTTTTGTTCTCTAGAAAACTCTGCGTGGAATCATTTTTCAAAATGTTACAAGGGAATGAAAAATAAAGCTCACAGTAATCTGGAAAAAAAAAAAAAGGAACATTTGAATAGGAAGGACAAAGAAGCAGAATGGAAGAAATTAAATAAGGTAGAAAACAAAGAAAGCTTTGATTTTGTAAAGCAAGGTGGTGTACCTCTGTCAGAATCGTCACTGTATTCATGTCCAAATTTTCCTTTATACAAAGCCTCCTATTTCAGTCTTCTGTTAGTCTGGAAATTAAAGCAGATGATCAAGATACAATTACTTGAAATGCAGGCATTCATATACAAGAGTGATCCTTTCAAGGAAATTGCTCTTCCCAAGTAAATTTTAGAGACAGATCTCAGTGCTCCATAAACATCATTGCAACACTTCCAGTGTTTACATATTCACTGATGATTTAGGGTAATAAACACCATGGTTGTTTTGACTAGAAGAATGGTTACATCTAAGTTTAACTTACCACATGTAAACCCAATCTATATACCTCAATTGGCAGTCAATCAACAGAGTGCTACCTGAAGTCAATCTACGGTACAGAGGGAAAGAAGCATGAGGATTACTTGGTTAGGTTCTAAACCAAAATGCTTCTACGTAGAGCTCTGACTTCAATAATTTACCTAAATAATTACACTGACTTGCTTCAGGTAGCGCAGCTTTAAACTCCCTCTCATGGAACAGAGTGATGAGCATGGTGTTGTTAGTAAAAAAAGGTGGAATATTGCCAAAGGACTATTTTATCCATAATTCAACCAACTTTTTTTTTTTTAATGGGTGGGGAGAAGGTTGTAGAATAGAATTTTATCATCGAAAGGTAACCTGCAATGATCAGAGAAAGGGTCATGATAGGAAAGACAGTTATTTCTTGTTTATGTTACTATTTATGACACTAAAATCCCCAAATTAACCAAAAATACAGCTCAGACAGAGATAGAATTTAAATTCATTCTAAGTGAATCATTTTAATTTTACTTATTAAGTTTTTCTTTACCCTATAGACCACCTTCCTTGATTTAGGGATAGTATTTTCACAGCAACCTCATTAGACTTTGCTTCAATTTTTGCTTCAATTCACATTTAGTCCCTTAGCTTGGTAAAGTTGTTACTTGACTTCATCCAGAACATGGTTTCAAAGCAGCACATGAACAGTTGGCTATCTGCTGTGGACATAGCTCTATGTGATCCTGAGCCTTTGTGCTGAATCTCTTTGATCTGGTTAAACTGACCTGTACCATAAAATTACCTCATTTCTTGCTGCCACTCACATTCACCCTGCCTCACATGCCTGCAACCATCTCCCTTTACTTGCATCCTAAATATTTGTCAATACGTACAGTTTCTCGGCAGAGTTACAGTGACCAGTCCCCAGTGTGTGGAGACAGGATTTACCAGCAGAAGGTCTTGTTTCTGAGTCTGACTTTAGCTACTGGCTGTTCTCTCCTGATTTTTCCTGTTTTGGTTTGGTAGAGCTAAAAATGAACGCGGGGGGCTTTGTGGAACCTGTCATGACACTCAGTGAAAATTGCACCAGATGAAAGCCTAGAGCAACTATTGTGGGAAACCACATCAAGAACCGCTCTGTGTATATTTACACAGCAGCCCATAACATTTTATTCTGATCTGACATATGATTATGTCCTTCATAATCTTCCCGTGTAATTTGGAATTGTAGAAGTACAGTTTAAAGTTGCTTTTTTAGCTCAGAGAACACATTTTTCTCAGAGAATTTTGTACATTTCTTGGGAAATTTCCCAGAGATATAACTAAGGAAGGGTGGGGTAATTTGTCAAAAACAGAAGAAGAGAAAAAAGAGAAAGCCAAGAAAACAACTCACAAACTTGTCTATTAAACAATCTCTATGTCTGTGTATATCAGGGAAGTGTAGAACCTGAACCTTTATATTAAACCAAACTATAAAACGGATACTATGTCACGAGAAGGCTCAAGGTACAATGTTTGCTGCCAAATCTTTCATGCAGAAGAACAATTTGTTTGACACGTAGAACACAAACAAACCTTCACCTTTCCCCTTCACTTTAAACAATGCAAGCTTTTCATGTTATTTACTCAGAAAAATGTAATTGAGATCCAGCAGGTGGTTTTTCATTGCTTCACACTGCATAAGATTTGCAGCTCAAAAAAATAAAAAGAGCAACCATCTTGTTCTGAGATGACACAGTGATGCCTCTTCTGGCTCAAGGATCCACAATCCCCATACAAAGTAATTCAGGCACGCTCCTCCAGACTCATGGTTGTCAGAATCTATATAATTTGGCAGGTTTGGGTAATTTCCTTTGCTCCCCACTTCAGCCTCACCCTTTCCATCGAAGATGGCAATTTTTGGGCCACTGGCTTGAAAGGCTGTGTTGTAAACCTAACATTTAGCAACCCTTGTGACATATCTAGACAAGACAGGCCTCTCTTCAGCATTTGTAATCTCTCACTGCACAGCTCATATTTGAAGCCCTTAATTCATTGCGGATTAAAAAAAAACTTTGAAGCAAAATGCGCTCTTTGGCAATAAGGAAACCCACAGGCTTCTGGCCCTTTTTGATCAACCTCTCCGATGCCTAGGAAAGCAGAGGCATTCCTCCATCTTAATTGGCATGTCCCTGAAATAGCAGCCATGGGACACGTTGGCCACCCATTTGCATTTCAGGAGGACTTTAACCAAAAAAAAACAGCAACAAGGAGACATTGTTTTCAAAGACGTCAAATAAACTACTGCATCTCCTTGAATACCACTGATAAAAAAGTAAAGGCATCACACCAGGAGAGCTTTCTTTTCAGGTGCTCTGGTTTCAGGAGAAACGTCTCTGAAGTATTTGTGACCAAGAAGGCTTTGTACTATGAGTGTTAAGAGAGTAAGGCAGACAAATATGGGAGAGTCAGAATTCAGTGGGAAATATTAAGGCCTTCCATATTTCCAGATAAATGGTCAAACTTTAAGCCCATGCTGTACAGAAATTCTAACTTCAAGTGTTTCTTTACTAAGCAAAAAATCAGATTTCTCTGGAGTAATTACTGGGGATGCTAAATGGCTTCATTTACAGCAGATATTGCAAAGAAAATTCCAGTTCCCTATGCAAGGAGCAGGAGTTCAGCTTCCTTCTTGAAATTTTAGCAATTCTCCTTCATGATCCCTTTCTACAGCGGAAGGCAAACAATTAAATTACTTTTTCATCTTGGAATGGGATTTTTTAAATATGTTTGAGATGGATGTTGTAAGGATCTAAACATCAAGTTCTATTTTTCACATTAAAATAAAGGATATAAGGATGACAGTTTCAGATGCCGTAGAGATTTCAGCTCTTCAGTACTCTGCCAACATGGAAAAATTCAATTTCAAATACCTGTTACGCAGTAGGATTTGTACCATTCCTTATGAGAATTATCCTGATCTTTGTTTTGTGCCCTTAGCGAATTTGGACAACATTTTCCAGAATGCCAGTCAGTCAGAATACTATACAGTAGATGCATCTTTCCTGTTTGGTGTAAACACAGGAAAAAACAGAATGTGTTAATTAGGAAATACATCTGAAAAGGTCAAGATAATATAAACGACTGAACAAAAGTATTTCTTTTTAAGAACATAGCATATGGCAGAGAAGAATTATTCAGATCAAACTGATTAGTGATTATTATGGTAAATCACAGTGACTTCTAATAACAAAGGCAAGGAAAAACTGGCATTTCGGCAACTAGCTTAAATGAGATATAGTTACAGTGAGGCTTCTCCTTTTATTCCCCAGTTTAGATACAACCCCTGTGGATTTTCTGACCAGTAGGCAGACAGTCAAACGAGTCTTGTATAATTGTTGTGTTAGGCACCTCAGTTCTGCTCCTGGTAGCACAGTACTCCTTACCAAGCTTATTTTTGAAATTACAAAAATTTAAAAAAAAAAAAGTTACTTTGCCTTAAATAGTGAACTGGAAAGCAGAGGGTTAGTTAATTAAGTGAATGAGGCAAGTATTGTATCGTATTACCGAAGATTAGCAAATGGAGTATGGGGAGAGAAGAAGTAACCAAGTAAACCAAAACCCTATTAAACTGACTTAAACAGTATGCAAAGTTCTAAAACACACAGCATAGGAAAGAACAATTAACGTATTCGGGTAAATGGAATTTGAAAACCAGTGAAGTGTAAAAAAACATTTTATGCAAAGCAGAGTATATGAGATCTACCTTGTTGCCTTTTTTCAGATAAAACCAAAACAACTCCTTTTTCTAGTTACAATAAGCCTAATTTTGACGTACCTTACTAAACCATTTATAAATTAGCCCATCAAAAATTAGCCCACAATGGGAAGAAGGCTTCACTGTGAGAGAAAATAAGAAGAGGTAGGAAATGAACTGGAATCAGATCAAAATAACAGAGAAATACACAAATTCCTTGGTGCTGGACGGATTGTATTATCTTCACTACCAGGGCAAAACCATAAAGATTCAACCTGTTGCATTAAAAGGGGAAGTGTATGTTTGGAGGAAAGTTACCAGCAGAATTCTCTAGGATTAGTTTGGAGACTAAAAATAGTGGATAGTATCATAGCTAATTTTGGCACAGCGTAAGTCTGTGCTTATGACATTTTCTGATGACAAAGTCTGGAGGCAGTGTCAAACTGGAAATGGCTTGGAATATCATAAAGGTCATTGAACTTCAGTTACTGAAAGGGGATGAGGTTAAAATGTACAAAGTGCAAGGCTGTGCACTTTGTAATTAATTACAGGAATTTTCTATTACCAGTTCGTAGTTTAGAAAAGACGGGTAAAAAAGCAAGTTTATTCATCTGTTGCAGCAGGACTATGTACTACTAGGGAGATAAAGTTATAAAAACCTTCCCACAGTTTTGCTACAGACAGGCAAGTGTACAACTTATTATGTAAGAATTTGTTACGACCTTTTCTGAAAGAATGTAAAATGGGTGACAATCCTGACAGAGGAGATTTAAAGGATTTTGCTTATTTAGTTTATTACCTTATTTCCTTATTATAGAAAACCTGATAAAAGTTTTATTATTGGTCTCCAAATATAAAGGAGGGTAAGAGAAACACTAAAAGGAAAGATACTTAAAGCAGAACTCAGTATCAGCTTCAGATCACCTGAGTAAATTGCCGTGAAAATTTATCACAGAGATTAGAAAACTTTCCAACTGTCAGGGACAAAAAGTACTGCAACAGCTTCCCAATAGGAGTAGGAAGGCAAAAAACCCAAACCTGTTTTAAGATGAAAGCTTGATAACTTTACAAATGGGACTATATGATCTGTTTAACTGCTGCAGGAAGGAACTAGAGTCCATGGCCCATGAAATCTTTTCTGATGCTGTGTTCTATAAAAAAAAAAAAAAAAAAAAGAAGAAGGCTTAAGCAATGAAGGAAGCAAAAGGCAGCAAGATTTCAGTCCAAATATAAAGGAACACAATTTAGATGAAATGCAGCTGTGATCTGATCACCTGGACCTAGGTTTGCAAGAAATAAGACAAATTCTCTTACTTGAAGTTTTGGAAAACATTACAATTCTTTTTCTTTTACAGTATACCCAGCTGATCGCACAACTACGGTTCTGGGACGTTTCCAAAGCTGCTACAGAAGATAGATTTGTATCTTCCCTGAGAAGTTCTACTTTTGTTTCAGTTGCAGCAAGTGAGGGCCTGTTTTCACTATACCTATAGTCCAGAGCCAGAGCCTCTTTTGGTCAGGCTCCTGTATACCCTACAAAACCGCCCTTTCCTCCCCAGAGATAATTCCTATGTAGTAACAGCTTTTAAGTCGTGGTCCGAGAGTGTTTGGCAGAACGGAAAGGAGTTCCTGTCATTTCTGGACCTTTCTACAGCTGCACAAATCTGAAGGTTTTGTTCACCCTAAAGCTTGACTGTTTTTGGCAAAAAGAGCAGTTAGTCCAATAAAAAGCAGTTATCTTCATAAACCTTAACTTGAGCATCTTGTAAACAACAAAGGAAAGCCAAAACCCAAAAGCAGTTCTTGGATCACCTTATTTACAATGGCAACGATTTTCAAAAGTCTGAGTGTGCTGGTTTGACTGAAAACGAGTTAATTTTCTATGTGCAGTTAGAAACCTTTCTTTTTCATAGCTAGCACGGTCATTATTTGGACTTCGTTTGAGAACAAGAGATAAAACCCCAGCACAGAGTTAATGTTTTTAATTGCTCTGGTCTGAGAGCCAGGACCAATGGGACCTGGGNTCGGTGACAACCAATGATAGGACAAGGGGCAATGGGTACAAACTGGAACACAGGAGGTTCTGCTTAAATATGAGAAGAAACTTCTTCTCAGTGAGGGTGCCAGAGCCTGGCCCGGGCTGCCCAGGGTGGTTGTGGAGTCTCCTTCTGTGCAGCCATTCAAACCCGCCTGGACACCTCCCTGTGTAACCTCAGCTGGGGGTTCCTGCTCCGGGGGGGTTGGACTGGATGAGCTTTCCAGGTCCCTTCCAACCCCTGACATTCTGTGATCTGTGGGCGCCAGCAGGGGGCGCCGTGGGCCCCGGCGCGTGCGGCGGCCGTTGGCCGCGGCCGTTGGGGCGGCAGCCGAGGGGCCGGAGCCGCCGAGACCCCGGGCGGGGCCACCCCGGAGCAGACACCCCGGGAGGAGCGGCCTGCGGGCACCACGGCCTTGCCGGGGCCCTGACAGCCCCCGGACCACCGAAAGCCCCCGGACCACCGCAGTGCACCGGGAGCTGGAGTGAGCGGCGATCCCAGCGCCTCGGAAACCACCGTCATCGCTCCCATCGTGTGCCCAGGCAAGGAAATCTCACCCTCTCCCTCTTATTTATTAAACCCCCCAATTCAAAACAAAGTAGCCCCCTTCTCCCCACACGAATCAGCCAGTTTATCCGTGACTCCTCTCTGGGTGTTCCCGCAACTTTTCCACAAAGATATTTTGCTTTTCGTAGAATCACAGAATAGAATCATAGAATCATTTCGGTTGGAAGAGACCTTCAGGATCATCGAGTCCAACCATAACCCAGCCTAACTCCAGCACTGAACCATGTCCCTAAGAACCTCGTCTAAACGCCTTTTAAACCCCTCCAGGGATGGTGACTCCACCACTGCCCTGCGCAGCCTGTTCCAATGCCTGACAACACTTTCTGTGAAGAGTTTTTTCCTAATATCCAATCTAAACCTCCCCTGGTGCAACTTAGGGCGATTTCCTCTTGTTCTATCACTTGCTCCTTGGGAGAAGAGACCAAGACCCTCCATGCTCCAAGCTCCTTTCTACAAAGATATTTTGCTGTAAGGTCGTGGCTCGTAAACTCTTGGGGTTGTCTCTTCAGGCAGCACTTTTATTTTAAGGAGAAATGGGAAAAGCATTTGATTACAAAGGATGCTCAAACAGGCCTCTCTAATTTTGATTTCTTACTGCTCTAAGCTATAAATATAGCTGAAGATTACAAAGGGTTGTAAAGTAAATACCAAAAAACAACATTTACAATTTTCCACACAGCTACGCCCTAAACCAATAACATAGGGAAATCTGTCCAAAACTTTGAAGTGCTATTATAGTTTGTTAGATGACAAAACACTGGGGTTTCTATGTATTTATTTAGCCACCTACCACTCCCTTACCAAGTTTTCAAATCCATTTGTTTGCTGTATAGAAAAACATAATTTTAAGGGGAGGTGTATTTTGAAGATATTTGTATTACAAAAACATCAAATGAAAGCAAATTCATGCTAACAATGTATCTTTGACTAGTACGTGCGTGATAAATCCAAGATCTGCTTTTAATCTGTTGTTGGGGGGGGAGGAAGCCTTTGATCTGATACACCTAATTTCTCCTTAATTATTTTCCTTCCACTGAATGTTTTTCCTATGGTTCTTGCAAGCAACTTGTTTTAAAAGTAACTTTGACCTTGGGTCCCATTAAATAAACAAAACAAAACACAAAAAGACAGATTAGTAAGTAGTATTTGTGCTCATTTAGGAGTGCATTGAAGGCAGCAGTTGGTACAGATGATCTAATTTAACCAAATGATGTAATAAAGCAATACTGAGAATTAGGAAGATTTCCTTTCCCTATTTAAATTCTCTGTAATTTGGATTATAGTGCCTCATGCCTTCCAAAACTAGATTCTATTATTGCAGATGATAGAATTATATCTGAAGACCAGATTTTTTTATTTTTGCATTAGGAATTTATCAGGTTGCATTGCTTACTTTGTGTTTTAATATGTTTTTTCCAAAGTGTATCTCGTTTGCAGTTTTCTGTGATGTCCCCAACCTAAGCAAAATTGGACTCTTGCTTCAAATATACATCCTACATTGCAATTTTGCTTCAGAGCATTATCAGCATGTTTAGTATGAGTTAGATCTCTTCTCGTATAGTTTGGTCTGCTGGAGTTTATGGAAACACCTTAAAGGATCTGAATTATCTCAGCCAAGCGCTGGCTGAAGGATCAGGATATTTATTTCTCAGGAACAAATGGTAAACTTTTCCAGTAGAAATGGACTTGATAATTATCGACTGTGTAATGCAGCTTCTCTTCTTTGCCACATTTATAAGAAAGTGATTTGGTTTATATGGAAAGCTTGAGTAGAATGCACTGAAGTAATGTGTAGTTTGGCTGCTAAGGATTTGAGGAAAGCTAAAAGAAAACATTTGGTTTAAACACTGGATTGCAGTGCTGTGTTCTTGGAACAAGAACAAAAATATTTTGCCATTAAATGAAAATATTTTTAATTACAGGAGAAACCACACTGAGTCTGTGATGCCTGTTTGAACACTTGTGACTACAGAAATGCATTCAGAGTAAATTTCCAGTGTTTCTATCAGGTGGCTACCACACATTAGACAGGATTCTTAGTGCAAATAATTCTACAGTACTATAGAATAAGTTCTTCCTAATATTAATAGAAGCTATGTTGCCTCATTTTAAACAGTTCAGACAATTATTCAATTGTCTATGCATGTAAAATTTGTACTATGCATCTAAAAATCAGTAAAATCCTAGCGCTATGTGCATAGGTGTGTAGCAGCTTTGATAGATATGTCCTCCAGGCATCCCCATAAACCATGAGATAACTGAAGTTGTAAAGTGTAAGTTTTGTGAATATGTTACAACCTTTTTTAAAAAATAGGTATATATAGGCAAGGTGTCCTGAAATTTAGTGTTCTGCAATGGAAAGCTGCAGCTAGCAAAGAGCATGCAATTTATCTCTTCTGTAATTTTAGACAATCATAGAATCATTTTGGTTGGAAGAGACCCTCAAGATCATTGAGTCCAACCATTAACCTAACACTGTCACTAAACCATGTCCCTAAGAACCTCATCCTCTCCACCACTGCCCTGGGCAGCCTGTTCCAATGCCTGACAACCCTTTCTGTGAAGAAATTTTTCCAAATATCCAATCTGAACCTCCCCTGGTGGAACTTGAGGCCATTTCCTCTTGTCCTATCGCTTGTTACTTGGGAGAAGAGACCAACACCCTCCATGCTACAGCCTCCTTTCAGGCAGTTGCTGCAGGCTGAGTGAACAAGGTGTGTACATGGGATTCATTGTGCTGATATGAGTGTGTATAGTTTTGCTCCCTACTTGGAATTCCTTTGGTTTGTAACAGTTGGCCTTCCTGACTAAGATGCTCCAGAAGATTCTTGCCTTTACTGAAGATATAACAAGCGCCAATCTTATCTGTACTGGCTCTTCACTCTTAGTCTCAGATTTATCTAAATCTCTTCAAGAAACATGAAGAAAGATCTCCTCCTTGCCAGGATGTCTGCTTCAAGAGCAAAAGCTGAAGTGGATAAAGAAAGCACTAAAGTGGTTAAGAACTAAGCTAAGTGGTTTAAAAATTTCAATGGACATTTGAGTATTTCTGTGCTAAAAAAAAAAATATCCTGAAACAACAACAACAAAGAAACACTCACCTTGTGCATATAAATGGTATTTAAAGTGTCTGTCATGAAATAGCGTGTTCCCAGGCCTGCCTTCATGTGAACAAAACATCTGTCTTTCTTTTATACAAATCAAGATCACTAGGTGTGTTGAAAAATAATCTAAACTCTCCTTTTCAGTGCCTATTATATGTGTGTTTATGTTTCCAGCATGGATAACTGCTATAAAGCTCATCACTGTCATCACAAAAATTACCAAACTGGAAGGTGATCACTTTGGGCAGGTCCTCCTGCTTGTACAAAGCAATGTGCATAGCAGCATACTGTTTGCAGGATGGCATCCTTCCCACCAACAAGGGTAGTTTAATATGCTTTCTTCAGTTCCGGAGGGAAAAAAAAAGTATGTGCAAAATTCATATGGGTGTCAATGCTAGATCCTTCTCTGCTTACCGATGGGTGGCTGGACTAGATGCAGGATTCATATGGGCCAAGGGCAAGCAGATTAGGGTAGAAGAGGAGATTAGAGACTTGCCTGGGGCAAAAGTGCAGGGTGCATAATGATCTGTGCCGGTGGTGGGACAAGACATATTTGGGTATGGATGCTGGCATGACTGATAGCTCAAAATAACCTTGAAAACCTTCAGGACTCCAAATCAGGAAACCCAATTACTGCATGATGTGGGTGAATTTAATGAAAAAATAATTAGGCTAGTGAAACTGTAGTCATTCTTCACAGTGCGCCATCTGAACTGAAAAAACAGATCTTAAAAGTGGTGGAAGGAAGGATCAATGTAATACACTTTAGTGCACACTTCATTAAGGATAAGCCATAAGAAACAGCAGGGCATCCTGTAACACTGATCCCCTTTCAGAACAGCAGCAAGGGTGCTAAGAACTGTTATTTCTATCTCTTACCAGTAGAAGCACTCCTATTCCACAAGTAAGACAATAAACAGGATGACCATCAGCTTCTTGTCCAGATCTCTCTTCTGACCCTAACCAGACTTGTGAAACAACCAAGAAAAATCCTGTCTCTATATGACCAGCCCAGATTTTGCATCGAATCCAAGTGAATGCAGAGGAGAAAGACTCTGAAGGGATCCTTTGACCAAATGGAGTTATCTCCCAAGTGTAAGGGAAAGAGATGCCTTAGGGCACAAGTTCTTCTAAAGATG
This sequence comes from Pampusana beccarii, assembly GCA_013399365.1. Classification (NCBI taxonomy): domain Eukaryota; kingdom Metazoa; phylum Chordata; class Aves; order Columbiformes; family Columbidae; genus Pampusana; species Pampusana beccarii. Next base: position 786,308 of record VWYH01008006.1, on the reverse strand, counting down.
ATGCCAAAGTGACAGGGCATGCCTATCTCATTCCAATATCTGGAGGGAGACCGCAGTGAGTTATTTATTACAGATGTTTATGCCTTAAATGTCTAAAACTGGGTGAGAAAAGCCTTCTTGGGGAATACATGATACACACATAATTGGTGAAGCCTCCTCTCTAATAACAGGATGAAGAGCCCACTAAATGAGACTTGATATGTTTACACATGACCACATAGTTTGGATGGATGCTTCTGTGCACCAAAATCAGTGGAAATAATCCTAATGAGTTCCTAAGAACTCATCGTGTACTTTTTGATTTTAGGCTTCAATGCCTTAATTTTTCAGCTATTTGAGATAAACAATAATTTACACTCCTAAAAATTCAGTGATAAAAATGATGTAGTCATAAGGTTCTTACATATAACCAGGGGGAATGAAAGTAAATTAATTTGTGCTTGTTTGAATGTCTACCACTTTCCTACTAAGATAAAACCCACAATAAATGTTCTGATATCCTATACATAAACATTTAGTTTAAAATTCGTTTTCAGTGCAACGGGGCTTTATCAGCCCCACTCATGCCTCTGACTTAATTTATAATGATATTTTCCTAGGCACCATAATCTGAATAAATGGATAGAAATTCCCTACCTACCTCAAAACCAAATATTTTTATCTTTTCATTGCAAATTTAGTGCTTTGGAGCATTGCATACAGATCAAATTAAGGTCCTGGGTCATAAATCTGACTACCATCTGGTTTGTGCAGCCCGTCAATGGGTAGAATCTGGCTGCTAGTACAGAAAATTGGCCTGCAGACTGACACATCAGATGAAAGCACAGGATTCAAAGCTAATTTGAGATCCAAACATATTAATGAGAAGTAATAGATCGAAGCATACGGAGTACATTTCTCTAAGGCTAACGTGTGCTCTGATTTGTATCTTGTGCTTATCATTGATCTTAGTGAAGCTTCACAGGAAGGTATGTGCAAGTACAGAATTTGTTGCTTTGTATTTGAAGCTGTACTTTCAATATAGTTGGTGAGAAAGTGAGCAAACAATTAAGGAAGTTGTTTGAGCTGGTGAAAAAGAATGAATAAAATGATGGTGACAAACTAATTGCTTATATATGAGCAAGGACAGATAGTCTCACCTGAATTTTCTTAAAAAGCAGACAGAGATAATGCAGAGGCATTATCAATCATTTTTGACACCTCATTAACAGCAGATGAATTTCCAGTGGACTGAAGGGCAGGAAAGCCAAAGTACAGCCAATAGTTAAGTGGTTAATAAACAGGAGAGAAACGTGGATCTTTGAGGCAAGCTTCAATACCCAAAGAAATAATAAAGCAGTTTATTCCCAGACATTATTGCTTCCAAATGTGCAAGTTTCGGGACCTGTGGAAGGGAATGCTCTCAGGTCCAAGAAGAGGCAATCAGATGGGCAGGAACATATCGAGCCAGTAGTTTCTGGCTGAGAAGTATGGCAACCCCTACTCTCCACCCCTGATTCCACATCTGTCCACGCCAAACACAGCATTTTATATTTAGAATGTATTTTGAGAGAATACTGAAAAAATAAATGGTTCTGATCAATAGAAGAACCCAAGTAAAGGATTAGACAAGTGCTTACTCAGTGATGGTTAATCTAATTTAAGCACTCCCATGGTCCCCTCATATTAGGGAGTGATTTTTGAATACTATTACTGGATTTTGTTTAGTACACGAAGTACATAGAAGGTGGAAGTGCAAGAATCGGCAGCTGTGTCCTGGCAGAAATAAAATAAACCATGCCCCTGAATCTTCATTTTTCTTGCAAACAAATCCCAGGCTGAGTTACCCAAGTTGCTTCTGGAGCCCTTGAATACTATTCTGATATTTCTGCCCACTACAAGGTGGGTTGGTTTTGTCCATTGGTTTAAGACATCTCTCTTGGGGATTTCTTTGTTAGAATATATATGAATGTCCATTAAAAAAAAATAACAGAACCATTAATACATTGTGGCAGATGCTTAATTAATATAAAGGCAATGATGCTATGCTGATGTATGTGAGCTAAAGCCCTGTCCTTTTGAATATCCAGAGAAGACAGTTGCCGACCATATTATCTATGCTTCATTGTTTTGTTTTCTGTATGCTGAAAGAAATTCAAAGAAAATGAGTTATTTCTAATACCATAGCATCATAGAATGGCCTGAGCTGGAAGAGATTCACAAGGATTATGGAGCAGCATATGGTTTTAGCTGCTGGGGACCAGGAGCTGGAGCTAAACTACAAGTACAAAAGCAGCAGTGTCAGCCCAGTAAAGTGCTTCCAGTGCTTCAACTACCTCTGGCAATCACAAACTTATCAATGGAGTCCAGCAATAAGAAGTAATCTCATCTTGATGCCTTTCCAAGCCTGGGACTTGAGGCAAGGTTGCAGAAGGGCTCTGCCAGCAGCAGCAATGGCTCTTGCGACCTACTTGTGCACGAGTGAGTAAGCAAGTGATGCAGCAGTCTTGCCAGGGAGATTTCAGCTGTTTCTTGTTCAGCTTTGGGGTCAGCACGCTGTTGGCAATTGCAGGTGCAAGTACTTGAATGTACTTGAGAATTGTGTAGGCCTTTCTGAGCAGCATGGACACACCTGCCCCGGCTAAAGTGCTTCTGGGTGCAAGAGTGGGTACCCAAATCAACTGGAAAAGCATTGGACAAGACTCTTGGACAGGCCAGCAAGAATCCTGGGAGCAGGAGCATAACAATCAGTTGCTGTGAAGGACAGGGGCAAGTAGGAACTTGCCATGTGTTCATTTTCTAATTTTGTCTCCAGAGAAAACAATGGCCACAGAGGCAGCATGAGTCAGTGTGCTAGAAGAGACCAGCATTTCATGGGATGCTAGGATCTCCATCCTGTGGGCTTTCAACTCAAAACCAGCCACAAATAAGAGAAAAAAGCACACATGAAAACAAAACCAAACATAAAAACAAAAATAGGAAACAACCCCCCCTAGGGAGACTTCTATCATCAGGAAGTACCACAAATCCTCATGAGATAACAAAACAGTACCCCCCGAACTAGATTCTAGGACCTCCCCTGCTCAGGACACAATCCCTCTCCAAAACCATATGTCGACTCTGGAGCTCACTCTAGAACCATCACCTGAGTGTGAACTCGATCCAGAACCCAATCTAGAACCAACTCTAGAGCCATCAGGTGATCTATAACATGGTCTGGAACCTTTTAACGAGCTAGAACCCAATCTGGAACTGACAAAGCTACCTAGAAACACACTCTATAACCATCAAGTGAGCTGGACACACACTGTCAAGTGACTGTTAAAGTGGACCATCAAGTGAGCTAGAATACAATCTGGAGTCGTCAAGTAATCTAGAACACAATGTGGCATCCTCAACTGAGCAAGAACACAATCTAGATCACACATCCTCCCCCTAATCTAGAATATGTTATGGATCCTTTTAGCCGATCTGGAACCCAATCTGGAACGTTCAAGTGAGCTAGAACATAATCTAGGTTAATCGTGTGATCTAGAACATGCTCTAGAATCTTCATATGATCTAGAGCCTTCGAAGACATCTACAACATTATCTGGACACACATCCAGTCCCACCAAACCAAACAGCTCCAGAATTCCTACCTGCTCTAACAATGACTGCACCAATGCCACTCGAGCTCTACAAACAACCAAGCCCCCAAGCCAGCCTCTGAATGGAATGGACTCAGACTCTGGGGCCCACCCAGACACCACTCAGAGCCAGGAAAGGACCTTTCATCTTCACTCATGAAAACACTTGAAATATGGATGCAGTGTCTTCATTGGCACACTCTCCCATGTCTACTTGTTGCCTTGCTTTAGAGGACAGAGGGGTTTTTTCCAGTGAATGGGTTTCTGACATTATTGTCATCAGAGCTGGCTGGGACAGTGGAGGGGAGTGTGTGTTTTACTGCAATCTCTTCTTTGATTTTCAATGTTATTTAATTTAACTTCATTTTTTAATGATTTGTTTCCCCTGCTTTTGAAACTCACACAGCTCTGCCTCACAGTCTGCCTGAGTAATCAGCATTCAGAAATAATAGCGATATTTTTAATAGATGAGGATGGCTCTGGTTTTGCCAATGCCAACTGCTGTGGCAGACTATACAGCAGAAACCGAAGGATATCAAAAAGCTCTTCTATCCCATCCCAGAACAGAGACTAACAACACGATCAGTTTCCTACAGCAAAAGCCATGAGGACCCTTTGTGTGCTAATAAAATACGCCCTCTCTTCCCAGCCTACAGCAATTTGTGTCAAGGAAAGCCTCTCAGCACTGCCTTGTTATTTATTCTGCCCGCATGGTCCCTCGGTGCAGTGGCTGACGCCAAAGGCACACTCAGCACGAAGGCATTGCCAGAGAATGTTAAAAGCTGAAAAAGTCCCAGGAGCCACACAAAGGGATGCAAAAATGTACATGCTCTTCCTGCTCTAGAAAAAAACAAACACAAAACCAACACAACAACGACAAAACAAAAAAACCAAAAAAAACCACACACACACACACACAAAAAAACCCAAACAAAACCAAAAACCAACCAAACAAAACCAACCAACCAACCGCACAAAAGCAGTGACTGTTTGTTTCTCACACACTTCATGGAGCATTTAGGCTAAAGAGCCCTGAAAAGTCAGGGGAATAATTCTAGATGTCGTGAAAATGGGTATGGTTCCACACGTACAATACCGAACGTTTCATTTTACAGGTTTTGCCTGCATCACTCACTATAAGAGCCAAGCAGCCCTTTTCTAGACCAGATTTGGCTGTCAGTCAAGGAGCAAACCTCCCATCATGGCTTCCAGTTTGGTGAGCTCTGAAGCACAAAAGCACAAGTAACTGTGCCCAGTGTGCCTTAAGACCAGTAACCGCTACAGGAATCGGGTACCCCTGCAACCTCATGGAGAGAAAGGGTTATATAATGTTCAACAACTAAAACCAGTCGAACATCTAATGGCATTTCAAACTCGTGCTTGTTCTCCTTGTAATTTAAAATTTAAAATTTCCCTCATCACACGCACTGTCACACTCCTTTCTCTGACCTGCACAAGCCTTCACTGTCCTTCCCAGCTGGTGATTCTGGACATCATCTTGCTTCACCAAAGCCTCTCAGACTCTTCCTGGTAGGATCCATCTTGAGCATCTCCACCTATGTGCTCTGAATCAAGAGCCTGAGAGCAGATTAGGTTGTAATTCAGCAAGCCAGTGGGAAATTGTGCAAAGGCAGAGGTTTTTATGTTCTTTGTCAACATAATTTTGAATAGGGAAGTGCAAGGTTTCCAGGAAGGAATTGGTAGTTGATTATAACATTTAATAGTGAGACATAAGTCTTGACCTTGTTGAGAGACATGTGGGGTAGGTGCAACAAACACAGGAAAATGAACCCTTGTGATCAGAATCTGCAAAATAGTCCGATGTGCAACTAGAGGGAGAAATAAAACCTTAGGGATCTTATTTCTCTTGAGTGTGTTTTTCCCATTCTGCAGCTGAACCTGTTGCAGCTGCTCTCCCAGACATTTCATATATTTGTAAAACCTTTCGGTCACCAGGCCCAAACACCCAAATAAATAACTCATTCAATTGTTTTTCAAAACCAACATCATATATTCAGTGATCTATACTACTCAATGAAATAAAACACACATGAAAAAGACAGGCTGATGACACTGTGACTTGGGTGCTCCATTTTTAAACAAGGTTGTTGTACAATTTAATACCATGATTAACGACAAGAGCCCTTTTTTGCATACTGGTTTGTTGAGATAAATCTGAAATTTTCTTCTCTGAAGGAGGAAAAATTGGAAAGAATCAGTCACGGAAAAGAGTATGTAAACCTCGTCAACATACTGCCAGCCTAGGAATGTATTTCGTTTTAATCACAGAAACACAAATATTGACAGTTGTAGGAACAGACTGAGAGTTCATCAAGTCCTCTTCTTAACTGGGAACATGAAAAGACATTTAGACCTGATTCTTGCTTGCTTATACTAGTAATGAAATATTTTGAGGAAATACATTGTCATGGACAGAGTGAGGTGAGAAAGTCTGCTCAAATGAAATGGCCTTTTTACATTATAAGAGCTCATAGGTCTATTCTATACAATCTTGTGAATGTGGAAGGTCATTCTAGCTCGGGGAGATACTGCTCCCACCACACTATTTCTTCTCAGATGTTGCCGATTTCTGGGTTACAGCCGTGTGCAGCGCAACCGCTGGAAAGAAACATCTGCCCCAAACACGCGTGTTTTGAATGCATGAGACAGATGATAAACAGTGGGAGACTGTGACCCTCTTGTTGCAGCTGCTGGCCCAGAGAATCATAGAATCAAGAAGGGTGTAATACTAAACCAGTTAAAACCACTCAGACAACTGCAATTACTCAAGTAATTTACTGAGATTACTCAGGAGCATAAATGTGGGTACTTGTGAATGTGCAATAGGATTTATCACAACCACAGCTCTCACCTCAGCTCCCAGTTTCCAAGGAACAGAGTAGAATTTTCCAATAGTATTGCTTTCCCTACACCGTTTATGTATTAGGTTCAACACTGGCTTAATGGAATTATGGCATGCCACTAATAGTGCATACCAGCTCACTGCCTAAAATTATTGAGGAATATTTGAACTTTTATAACTGTAGCAACAAAGACGAAAGGAAGAAGATCCTCCATGAAACAGAAAGAAAGGCTTCAGGAACAATAATGTCCTTATATCTTTTAATGTTCCTTATTAGAAACGCAAAGAAGGGGTTTTTTTTTGAGATTTCTTAGTTCATGTAATACTCCTCCAAATACTGATCCTGCCTAAAAGCTTCTTGACTCAATCATCCATGCAACCAAAACATTATGTGGTGTGTATGTGCAGGCTGCACCAGTTTAAGAACAGTCAAGAGAAATGCTTTATGTTGGCTCTTCGAAAAACAGCACTGAAAGCAATCTAGGTCAGAAGAGTCTCCTCCCAACACCAAAAATTTAGTAGGTGCTACAGATGGTGAGGAAACAAAATAAGACTAAATTTGAAATGAGAGATAGTTCGTTACTGTTCATGAATTTCAGTGTCAGATTATTTTAATTAGAAGCTGTACCTAACTGCCTCTTTCAGGACACAGAAAATAAAACTACCTTCAACGTGCTCTTCAGAGACCCCAGATCTGTCTGATAGAGTATGATCCGTCTCATTGAACTTCATCTGGCTATGTATCAGAACTAAGCTAGTTGCCTGCTCTTGTTCTATAGTTATAAGAAAGAGAAGATCAATTATTTATCCAAACTGCTTTTGAATGGGGTGTGTTAATTTCTGTCTTTTTAGGATGGCTAAAGAAAGCCTACAGGACTTACAGTAAATACCAAAGTTTTAGAAAGCCAAACCAGACAAGATGAATTTCATAGTCTGCAACTCGACTGCATCTCTTTCATGTAAAGATTAACAATTTTGGAGCACAGCTTCAATCCTTCAAGACTTAGCTGCATGAATGTGTGTATATCTGTATAAATATTTAATAATAAATACTAAATATTTAATGTGTAAATATTTAGGGATTTGTAGTGAAGAACATGTGGAGTCAGACAATCCAGGGAAGGTTGCAATAGGACATTTAAGTCAAATGATAAACCATAACTATTTGAATAAGGCTGATCTATTTTTATCTTTATAAATGTTATCTATCTAAAGCCAAGTTACATAAAGTTTATGGGGCAACTGAAAAATAGCGGGCTTTGTATTGTAATTATTAACATAAATTTTATCGGTGTCCTTTTTTACAGGTGTTTCTTTCTGGACATGCTTAACAAAATGAGGGGTGAGTAAATATATCAAACAGTCTAAGCTGAACTCCAGTTTCCAGCATGTAATCCATTTACCAATTCAACAGTACAGCTTTAATTATAGTAACATGATTTGTAATACGTTAGAGCAGTTGGAAAGGCCTTGCTAGATCTGGAACAATACATAACAAGTAAAAAAAAAAAAAAAGAACAATGCAGGTTTTATTTGCAGAATCTAAAATCCAAAGGACTCTCCGTAGCACAGCTTAAAATGCTGGGATGCCTTGAGTGTTTTCTGAGAAGTTAATGGTGTTAAGGCACCTTGAGAAACACCTTTCAATCCAGCTGGTTTTACATGCTTTAGCAGGTAATCCCTTTACAGTCGTCACGGAGTAATTTTGCTTTATATGTAAGATTTTTTTTCTCATTGATATAACTTAACCTAATCCTCCCATGTCTTATGTGCTATAGAAAGTGAATAGAAAAATTCGTATATTGGTAACTGAAGCAATATACATTGTAGAGCTGTAGAATTATGTCTGCAGTGTTTTGAAGAGAAACTTGAGCTAGATTCAAATGAACTAGCTCAGCTACCGGGAGCAGTGTAGCCATGGCAGCAAGCAGCTCAGTGTCAGCTGTAAAATCTGCCTGTAAAGGTAAGTAAATATTTGGACAACTTGCTGGCGCAGAGTGCTTGCTCTACAACAGTTACACTATTTAGCTATTTTCCATGCCGCTCAGGATGACCTCAGCCTCAGAAGACAGCGGAGCTGTACCTGTTGGCTGCTCAATGCCTTACACAACAGCCTTGAAAACGCTCATGAAATGAAAATGAAATTAAAAACTGTACCTGTTCTTTATGTTTATCTCTGCACTGGTAAACTGAGGAGTCCCAGAAGACTTGTGACTTTGGCCAGTATGGTTTTAGGCTGCTCCTTGAAGGCCTGATTCCATTCCTCTTGAAAACTGCAAACCTGGATCATTTCACAAAGTTGCTTTACAGAGCAGCTCCTATTCAGGGGAATATATACGTGGTAAAACACTATTCGATGTGTTGAAGAGCGTTAGTCTCAAGCCTCTAGGACTGATCATTTAATATCCACGTAGTTTTGTTTCCTGACCCAAAACAATAAAGGCAGGCTAGGACTTCTGGGGCAAAAGCAATATCCTATTAAGTTGCCTTCTGAGGCCTGTTGTCTAAACTGACTTTGCACTACTCCTCTTATATTCAGTGTGTGAGGGTGGTTTTTACATGGCGATTGACGTATTATTAGCAACCGAATGATTGTTAGAAATCACTATAGCTAAGCCAGCTGACTTTACAATTCTGCTCCCTCTAAAATGGGTTTCAGTAAAGGTTTTTTTTCTAGAATCTAATTTGGTTTAGGCATGAATAATTTACAGGTTTCTTTTACAAGACACCACAAAGGATCAATACAGATATAAAACATACCCACTACTTTATATGCCAGCTATTGCAAAATGTCACACTGTTCTTTTCACAGAACAAACTGCAAACATATGCACCAATTCAATAGACATTTTTTTAATGTCATACAAACTATCCATTAATTCAGTAACTAACAGTGATTTTTAGTTCCTTTATCTTTCTTCTAGTTACAAAGTCAGATAACAACAACAAAAAAGTTGCTTTTCAGTGCTCAGCTTAGGCAACAATAATGACTATCTGTTTCTCGGAGTTTATTTCTGTCTTAGATTTGTGTACATATGCTAATAGTTAGAAACCTGTGTTTCCATAATGGAGGTAGCAAGGTGTTTGATACGTATTTTCTCATCTTTATGTTTTTACGTACTTATGCACTAAAGAAAATCGACACCAGGAGTTGCAGTTATTTAGATGGCTTATACTTATTTGGATCTACGGTTACAAACAGGCAGAAAAAGGCATAGAAATGCCTTTGTCTGTGAACATCGAAGTTCTGCAAAGTGCATAGTTCAGTCTTTATGCTGTTATAATTAGGCTTCAAAAATTAATATTGATGTGAATTATGACAGCTGTCTCTGTCTAGAATGATTTGGATCTGATTTGAAAGTTCTACATTTGAGATGCAGGTTTTGCAACTGAAGCTATTTACATGAACAGAATTCAAGAGAATCTAGAATACAGTGATGCCCTAGTATATAACCTGAAAATTTAATTGACATTAATATCTAACTGGAATCTAGTTGGTTAATCCCAGAAAAGTGGACAGAAACCAGTACAAGTGGTTAGTTGTGGTAAACAGCAACATCTTCCAAAGATAGATTACATTTATCACACACCCAGTATTCATGGGTTTTACTGTGAAACCTCAATTTTTTTTTCTAGAACATATATATGCAGAGCTTACCACCCACCAATACAAGATAACATCATGGCCAAGATTTGCCTAGTTCCAAAAATAGCATAAAATATTTATTTTTTAACTTCTTTAAGTTTGGAGAAAATAAATATTTAGAAGTCACGCTTAGTTTATAATCAAAACATAATTTTTGCCAAACCTCCAAGTCTGACAGGTTTTACTAGTTCTTTGTTTGCAAACTTGTTTTTAGTGATGAACCAACACAGGATTTACCCTTGTGGTAAACAGTTTGTATAATGTCCAATATGTGACTACGTGGAATATAATACAAACTCACCCTTCCACAGGTCTGGCCATTGTTATGCACCTACCCTTTCATTTGACCTTGGCTGCTGTCAGTGTTTTAAACCACATTCCTCTGCCTCCTCTGCTCCTGAGAGATTCTCTAGTTCATTTTATATTCTGGATTAAAAGTAATGTTACCCAGCTGCCCTTATGGGGGGGTAGGTATTCTGTGTAATACTGGAATGACTCAGCACCCCTGTGCAGGGTCTTAAAATGTACGGAGCTACCATTAGGATCTAGTGATCTGTCTAATGTTTACTTTTTCCTTTAAAACTCAAGAATATCCTTCAGAATAATTTGTCAATTTTACCTCTCCCCATTCCCATTATCTGCAGCAGAGGGAAAAATTTTAAAAGCCTAACTTCACTTCTTTTCACTTGGTACAGTGTAGTTTCACCTGCAACGTCAGCAGAGAAGTGCATGGCTTTGGAAGGTATTGATATTAGTTAACTTCCTTTTCAACGTTAGGGGTTCAGAGACACCAGCAGCTGCAGCACCAGCTGCAGTGACAGCAGGCACCGCTGGCAGGAACAGTTCTTGTCCCTGTGTTAGATTCTGCAGCATTTTGAAATCACTCACTGACCAAAGGCAGTGCATAGACCACAAAAATTCCCACTGGAAACTCCTAAGGACGGGCCTTTTGATGTGCCACACCAAAATAAAGAATCTTATTTTTTTTTTTCTACTAAAATGACTATAAATATTTTTTAGTACTAGATACTATAAGACTAGAAAAGTCTCCAATTTACATTACCATAGTCGGGTAGACCTTCAAGAAGTTCCTTACATTTCACTTGAGCTACGATAAAATGTAATAAATATCTCTGCTGCTGCAATGTGCTAAACCACCTTCTACTAGGATAGCTAAATACAATGCATATAAGCTTGTTGAGTATTGTTTCTTGAATAACAGGAATAAACAAATTCCTACATTTACTAATTTCATTGCTACCTGAAAGAAATACAGGGAAATGTTTTAATCATTATTAGGCAAATAGACAATTCTCACAGAGACTACCAATACATCTTTTAGTTGTCTTGGATTCTGCTGTGTCTGTTCTGTTCTGATATCTTAATCTTTGATTTCCTTTCCATGCTTGTACTTAATTATAAATTATTGCCTAATTTTGTTCTAAAATAATATGGTTTCTGTTTCTATACCAATATAAGCAGATTTACATCTCAGGAATCCCGCTTTTTAGGCACTGTGGCACGACATGTCTCTAATACTTAGCTAACTCCCACATACTCCAAAGTGCAGAGCTAGTGGTAGCTCAGCACAAGAAGTGGGCTATAGCACCCTCAACCCTCCTGGGCGTACATTTGTGGCAGTGTTTCTGCCAGCACAAAAGCACCTGATCGCTACTTGGGGGGGATCAGGTGGGCAGAAGAGGTCAACATGTCATTTGCCATATACTGGCTGAAAGCAATAGGTGGAAGGAGGTTGATTCAATCACTCATCCTCTTACATTAAAGACTGACAAAGCTGATAATCTAGAAAGGAAATATGGAAACAGGCATCAGTTCTACTAATGTTGCTTATTCTCCACAAATGTGAATCTTCTTTCTATTTACTCAGCTTGGATAGCATAAAAGGTACTCTCAATTTATTAAAGAAAGGAGCTTCACTCTTGCCTCAATTTACCCATTTCAATTTACCCATTTTCGTCAATCACTCTCACACAAAGAGAACACAACATGAATATAATGTTCTTCTTACACCCAACTGTGAGGGTTTTTCCTAAGAGTTTAATCAGTTTAAAAGGTTTAATCCAGTTTAAAAGGGTTTTTTAACTTGGATCATTTCACTGAGCTGATTTAAAGAGCAGACACAAATAGTTGTGGGTTTTGGGGGGCTTGGTTTGTTCGTTTGTTTTCTCATAGCAAAGAGGCATTAAATTGTAGCTTGTAGGTAGGAATGACCATCAGGGGAGGAAAGGTTTGGGGACAGAGGGTAGCAGGAGCCTTTTTAAATGGCTTTGCTATTCAAGGAAACTAATGTCATGTTTAGTTGATGGTATAAAACAATTAGTGTTAAAACTGAACAATTAAAAAAGTTACATCACCTTTCCTTACCTGTACTATCTGTTATCTGCACTTGATGTGTTACACAAAATATACACAAAGTACACACAGCTGTGCTTTCTGTTTCTTTTTTTCCATGCGTTAACATTTTCTCCTGGTGTTTGGTGTTCACCCACTTCAGGAAAACCTAGAATCCAAACAAATAATTTTAATAAGAAAGCATATCAATTATTAAATGTCAAAATTGTCTAACAGAGCTCTTTTCTCAGCTTTAACTACCTGACAATATTTTTATATCATCTAACACAAATAAATTTATGATCAAAAGTGATTCACGTTTTGATCAGAAGGTTACCAGAGGTTTGACATTGGTTAATGTGGCCTGAGGGGTTACTGCTTGCTCAGCAAGCATCATTCTTGGCGTGCTGTGATGTTTAGTAAAATGTGTTTGCATAAAATACTATGGAAGGTGGTGTAAAAGAATTTTTCCTTCACGCTGTAATTGTCTGGTGATGATTACAAATGGGGATTGTTAGAAGTAGAATAGGGAAATACCAATAGACAGAAGGAGAAAAGTATCTGCTGAAGAGGTTAAGCACTGGAATGTCTTGACCAAAACCCTATGGAATCTACATTCTTGGGGTATCCAAAACTGGACTGGACAGTTCGAAGCACCCAGACATATCTTTAAAGGGTTGAACTGCATGACCTCCAGAGGTGCCTTCTAACCCACCTTCCGCTATGACTTACAGTCAACTGTCTGTGCCCTAACTTACCTTATGTTTCAATCACAGGAAAAGATGGAAATACTGTAGGCCAGACAATTTATAATAGAAAATGGATACTCAGTATAAATTTATGTTTTTGTTTCCATTTGTACTATTTTAAAACATAGTTTCCAGACTGACTTGTTTGAAATATATTTTTTAATGTGTTTATAGCCTGAGCTGTTCTGTATTACCTCTAAAAAAAGGCATTTATCATGGAAAGCTTGACCCAGAGTTAATTTTAGAGGTGCTAGCAAATGCTGCTGTTATAAAGCCTCTTTTCCTGTTTATGGTAAGAACAGATCTTCTCTTTTCCTCCTACTTATTATCTTGCCAAAACCAGAGGTCATTAGCAAGGTGAATCTCTTGTTTTTTCAGTGCTTCTGTCAATATAATTTCAGGAAATACACACAACTGCTGTACAATACAAGTTTTCAGATGGAAACCTATGAAATTTTCAAATAGTTGAAGAAACAGTGTTTTAGTTTACATTTTTCCTATTACTGTTACCAATGTTATTTGTATTTGGTATGAGGGATATCAAGACTTTTTTTATAGAAACTGTATGGGATGTTTCGTTGGAACACAAAGAGGTCCCTGCAGTTTCTCGTAAGAGTTAATTTTTGTGGACTGAGAGAACATTTTCTAAAAGCTGAAATGGTTGCAACTAATACAAGTGTACATCCATTAGGGCTTAGGATGCTATGGCTCCTATCTTAGCTGAGCTAACATTAGCTGTGCTTAAACAACACAAGCTATATACCTGTACAAAAAAAACCCCAAAACACATACAAAAACCCAAACCAAACAAAAAGAACCCCACAAAAACAAACAATCCACAACCTATTTAGTATTTAATCATTCAAAACCCTGGGAAGTCAATAAATATAGAATAGAGACAAACTTAACTTTTCACCTATACTTGATAATACAAATGCAGACATACAGTCAGTTTTTCAGGTTTTCACTTTTAGGTGAGGATCTCAAAAGTATTTTTAAAAAAACGACAGGTAAAAGGGAATAAAAAATAGATTTTTCATCCCCCAAAAAAATATATGTATAAACTTATTTGAAGGTTTCAAAATGAAGTCTCAATCCATCAAAATCTTTGGCAGAGGAGGCTGGTCACAGCTCCCTGATAACTTGGCTGTCAAAAAACAGTGAACACTCATAAAATATAATTAGAAGCAACTTGCCAAACAGAACCATGAAAAGCTGGAAATCAGATTCCAGTCCTCACTTTAAAAATCGTAAGATAAACACTAGATTTACAGTGTTCCCTATCTTCTATACAGTCTGTTGGTTTTATTTTTATGTTGGCAGGCTAAAAAAGTTTAGCATAACGCTGTGGGCTTATGTCGCCTTCTTTCCCTCTGTAGCCTTCTTGGAACAATGTTCTAATATTGTCATGGGAAACAATTTTTCCCAACACTTTCTGATTCTGAAGTTCCTTCTCCTGTTTTGTGTACCAGAAGCCTGTCTTGCACCTGTGCAAGCACACACACAACCATTCCCCCTGTTACTACTATGTTTGAATTCTAGGCTTATTTCAGATTTCCAAGATGTATTTATTCTAGCCACATTAGATTTCTCACTGATAAAAAAATGGTGTGACGTTGGCTTACAGTGTATAGATCAGAGAGCTGAAGTTAGGAATCCTCATCCTGTTTCTGATGTGCAGCTGAACCTTGGAGAAGCCACTACTGTACATTTTTTTTTTAGCTGATAACTGAGCAAATCGTACATACATTCCTTTCTAAAAAGCCTGAAGTCATATGGATTAAAAAAATACTGAATATTATATTAATAATAATAAATCCTTAGAAAAATCAACTGAATATCCATTACACATTAATATTTCAAATAGGATTGAAACAGTAAAATTATGTAAAACTTACATTAACACTTGAATAAAGCACCCTTAAAATATGTAAAAAATAACCAGATCTTTATTTTCTTTCTGCCTTAAGTGTTTAAGTTCTTCAACAAGTCTTAACTTTTTGTCATCTTTAGAATCATATAAAGAAAAGAAGGTAGGTCATACAAACCTTCAGTGAAAGAGAAAACATACAGAAAGCACTGCAACCATCAAAAAATTTGCAGAGCACAGGGAAGGAATAGCAGAAAAGAATGATGAAAATAATAATGGACAGAGAAAGATATAGTAAATTTAGGCAGAAGAGAAGCAGTCATAGTGTGTATGCTTCAAGACTTTCAGTTTGGTAATTAATGACTGGCTTGGATTCTACAATCAGTAAGAAATAAAGCTTTTTACAACTGAATAGTCAGTGTGAAAATGAAATATTTATAACTCTATCTAACCTTGACAGAGATATTATTCTAATTCTACAGCTTCTATTCTTCTGCCGTATTGTGCATTGTGCCATCCCCAGCCTGCACTCATCCCAGGCCCCAGCAGAAAGGCGTAGAAGAAAGAAATCCTAATTAACTAACTCCCACTTGCCACAACATCCAGTTTAGCCGTGACTGCCTGCTATGGCATAGTTCCCTCTTACTGCAATATTTTCCTGTTATTCTCATGGGCTTTTTCCTCAACATCTTTGTGAAGAAATTAACAAAGTTATAAAGTAATGTTTAGAAAATACAAGTGTTGAGCAGAGTAGGAGTAAAACATTTGAGTGAGAGCACACACTGGATCTTTACAGTGCTTTTTTTTTCGCCTTAGAAAAGACCACAAGTACTGCAGGTTTTCCAGATGGACTAGAAAAATGCTTGCCTGGAGTTCTTGCTACGAGGCGATCAACAAAGGCTGGTTTGGGTTCAGGGAAGCATGTTAAAAAGCTGCTTCTTTTCATTAATTATATTTGATTGGTAACTCACGGGGGATATTATTGTCAGGGCTGTGGATGCCAGCACTTTCTCTTAGCAGTTACATGATCAGCAGTGTTTCCACGAGCCACTCAGTTATTTCTGAGTCAGAAAGGAGCACTATGCACCAGTCAGAGCATAATATGCTTTGCCTTTCTTCATGAAAGGCAGCTAAGGATCCTCACAGTTCTGGTTCCACGGTTGTTCCTTCTTCAAAGCCTATCACTCTGTAGATCTTTCATGCTTTCATGCGTTTTAGTCTATCCCTGAACTGGCACAATCCCAGTTCAGCCTAGCGCATAATTAATCAGTATTGATTATATTCATACTAAATACAAGATTCCCATCAGCTTCAGATTGCAGAATACTCTGCCATTGCCATCTTACTTCTTACTGCCTTCTGTAGTATTTGCAACCTTGGCGACATTTATCTTTATAAGTCCTTGTGATTTATTTATAAGAGCAGAACAAGAATCTCAACTCTTAACAATGAAGACAATGCCTACATATAAATATGTATTACCTAGAGTCAGAATTATGCTATGGTGTTTTCCATTGAGACGTTTCATGGAAAACTCTCAGCCTCCTCATCTCTTCTGAGATCTGCCCCTCTTCTCAAGCTAGAGACTTGAGAAGACGCTCTATCTTTTTTTCTCTTCAGATTATAGGAAGAACCATTCTCTCTGTATTATGACTCACCCTTTCTCCATCCTCTTCCAAATCAATTAAAAAATATGAATCAAAGGAAAAGACACTGTAGAACAGGTTTTTACAACAGGACATGTACATTTGGCAGGACATAACACTACCCAGATCCCTTTACTTTGGCTTTGTGCCATCAAAAGCCATCTAGTCACATCTGTGTGATGATACATACAAACTGGCATAAAAGACTCATCAGGAAGTGCTTTTCAGCCTAAAAAATCATGCATTAATCAACATTTTCTCAACTAGGGCCTTTGCACTAAACCTCTTGGCCATGACTTTCCAGAAGTGGAATCAGGGCATTTTGCTCCCACTTAAGAACAAGCCCAAACTTACTTCTGGATACACTTCAAGTACAGTGGAACAAAAGTCTACATGCATCTTTTCACCAAACTCCTTTGAGGCCTCTGAAAGAGAAGACATGTTAAAGCCCTGCTAATACACAGAATATCAAAAGAAGCATGTCATATTTGAAATTCAGAACTGCTATGAGTCAGCTCTGTCTTTTTGCTTCTTCATATCTCTGAGGTTCATGACTCATTCACTTGAAAGATATCTGTCAGAATGTCTTTAGCCGTTATTTCACAGTCAGACTTTATTCTACAGTCTTGCACAAAATAATACTGAGATTTCATTTATGACTGTCTTGTATACCTTCCAGTATTTTTCCACAAACCTTTTTAAACTCTTGGAGAAATAGGCATGAGATTGTATTAAGATCTTACATATTTGAGGAGCATCACACCTTAAGACACACACACACACAAAAGCTCCAAAAGCAGCAATCTTTTGCTGTTCAGTGCATAATTTCATTAAGCCCTACTTGTTGGTTGTCGGTCCTTTTATTTAAAAGGAGAAAAAGTATCTCCTGTTATGCTAGCCAGAAAGAGAAAACAAAGTGAGTGCTTTGGAAAGATAAGTAGATAAGCAGCTAGAATAGAAGGATCCTTTACTCCTTTCTGTCTTTTCCTATCTTTTATTGATTTTGCCGTTGTGCCTCTTCTGAAGCTTCTTGCATTGTCTGTTGCCAGAGCCAGGACAGCAGATGAGATAGGAGGTTACCTAGTATGATAGTTCTCTCCATATGTTTCATACTGAATCTACATTCAGATGGTAACAGCAGTCACTCATTTTTTTAAGTAGGCCACCTGTCCTTCATGCAATTGTGTCAGCTGCTTAGGTTAAAAATATATTTTGCTAAAAAAAAAAAAAAAAAAGGTCTTCATAGTAATAGAATCCTAAAATGTAAGATAATGAAAAAAAAATTACATTGCTCATAAACTTCAATGGGAAGGGGTAAATCTTAGCAGTTTTGGATTGCTCATTCACATTCCAGTCTTACTTCTTTTTCCCTCTCTTTTTTTTTCTCCTTTCCCAGCTGAGTAAGATAAAATTCTTCATAGAAAAAGCACACACACAGCAACAAAAAGAGAGCATCTAGCAACTCCTGTTCAGCTACCGTTAGTTTGTGTTAATATTTAGGGGCTTTTTGTTTTGCATTTGTGGGGAAAAGCCCTATAAACTTTTTATCGAAGAAGACGGTTGCTAACAGTCAAAGCTTTAGCATAACTATTTTGCTTCAGATGAGCCTGCTGCAAAAAATCCTAAGGCTGAGAAATGAAAAGGAAGCTATATGGAAAAGATGAGATGAGAGAAGAAAACTATTGAGGAGCATGAAGAGATGATAAAGTAGATAAGTCTGAGTAGCAAAGAAAATGGGCTAATTCAGCTGTCAGTTGACTTTGTGATAATTGTTACAGCTAAGCAGTCTTCTCTTAATTTTCACACATTTGCTGTCACACCCAGAAATTCTTATGATGTTACAGAAAAGCTGTAATAAGCTTTTTCAACTGCCTGGCATCATTCTTGAGATCCACTAGTTGTTTCCAAAAATGTTACCTCTTTTCCTAAAGAGGTTGAGAATATTTGCCACACTTCTGCTTCATGCACTTTCCTAGAATGACCTTGATTTCCAAACTTGCAGATAGAGACAATAAACTGGAATTTATTTTTATTGTTCCCAATCTCGTCTTTCCCCCCTACACCATCTGTCTAATAAGTATCTGCACTCTTACTATTTCTTCCAAAGCCTTGTTTCATACAAGAAAAGCATCTCTTAAAATGCCTCTGTTGTGTATAGAAAGAACGCTGAAGTAGAGTCAGTGATTTTGGATGTGTATATTTTTAGATAGAAAATCAATTTTTTGCTTCAGTCATAAGGGAAACAGGTTTAAAGAAACTGAACCAGTGATCTTATTTCACAGCTTCTAAAGCATGCCTGATTTCGGATAGGGCATTACCAAAACCAACCAAGCGGCCACCCCCCAAACCCCAGCCCACAATAGCATCTGAAGGAAAAGAAAGGATAACTTGGTGATACAGCTTTTCCTCTCTATGGAAGTAAAACGTTGAGGAGAAAGTGCAAACTTTAAGTTATTGTCTTGTTAAAAAACAAACAAACAACCGAACAGCAACAAAACCACCAACAACACTGTAGCCTAAATGAGTTTTTCTCTGTTCCATGAGCATTAGCAGGGAGTATAAATTCCACAAAACGTCAGCATTTTTTTTCTGTAATTATCCAAGGGCGTTCTCAATTACACGTAAGCCTATGGACAAATAGTTTGGAAAACCTAGGATCTCTGCTCAGCTTTTGGTTACGAAAAACTTTTGGTAGTAGATAATAATTTGGCAATTTTTGAGGAATGTAAACTGTATAGTGTACCAAGATTAGACGAATGGGAAACAACAATCGCAGGTTTTGCAAGTCTCTGAAATGAGTAGCCGGAGGAAGCTCCTACCCCTCAGCGGTCCCAAAGCAGTCAGGCCCTTCGCCAACACCGGCAGCTCGGGGCAGCCGCGGGCGGCTCGTCCCTCCCGGCGGCAGGTGGCGTGTCCCCGTCACAGCCACCGCCGCCCCCGGCCCGCTCATTGGGCTGCCGCCCCCGGCCCGCTCATTGGGCTGCCGCCCCCGGCCCGCTCATTGGGCTGCCGCCCCCGGCCCGCTCATTGGGCTGCCGCCCCCGGCCCGCTCATTGGGCTGCCATCCCCGGCCCGCTCATTGGGCTGCCATCCCCGGCCCGCCATTGGGCTGCCGCCGCTTCCCGCCTCCTTTGAAAGCCCCAGGAGGGCGGGCGGCAGCTCGGCAGTCGGGCCGGGACGGCAGCGGAGGAATGAGCGGGAGGCCGCAGGTAGTCATTTGCCTCACTCAGTTTTCCCTCAGGAGGGCTGAGGGCGGGTTCAGTTGACTGTAGTGAGCTTCACCGAGGTTTCTTTGCTCCTGGGTCTTCCTACAGAGTGGTGGCATTAGTCATACTCTTCTAAGTTGGTATGCTTAGTGTAGCGGTGCTTGTCTTGACAGCTTAATGGTTTGTAGTAGNTCTTGTTAAAAAACAAACAAACAACCGAACAGCAACAAAACCACCAACAACACTGTAGCCTAAATGAGTTTTTCTCTGTTCCATGAGCATTAGCAGGGAGTATAAATTCCACAAAACTTCAGCATTTTTTTTCTGTAATTATCCAAGGGCGTTCTCAATTACACGTAAGCCTATGGACAAATAGTTTGGAAAACCTAGGATCTCATTTTGCTAAAAAGTTACGAAAAACTTTTGGTAGTAGATAATAATTTGGCAATTTTTGAGGAATGTAAACTGTATAGTGTACCAAGATTAGACGAATGGGAAACAACAATCGCAGGTTTTGCAAGTCTCTGAAATGAGTAGCCGGAGGAAGCTCCTACCCCTCAGCGGTCCCAAAGCAGTCAGGCCCTTCGCCAACACCGGCAGCTCGGGGCAGCCGCGGGCGGCTCGTCCCTCCCGGCGGCAGGTGGCGTGTCCCCGTCACAGCCACCGCCGCCCCCGGCCCGCTCATTGGGCTGCCGCCCCCGGCCCGCTCATTGGGCTGCCGCCCCCGGCCCGCTCATTGGGCTGCCGCCCCCGGCCCGCTCATTGGGCTGCCGCCCCCGGCCCGCTCATTGGGCTGCCGCCCCCGGCCCGCTCATTGGGCTGCCGCCCCCGGCCCGCTCATTGGGCTGCCGCCCCCGGCCCGCTCATTGGGCTGCCGCCCCCGGCCCGCTCATTGGGCTGCCGCCCCCGGCCCGCTCATTGGGCTGCCGCCCCCGGCCCGCTCATTGGGCTGCCGCCCCCGGCCCGCTCATTGGGCTGCCGCCCCCGGCCCGCTCATTGGGCTGCCGCCCCCGGCCCGCTCATTGGGCTGCCATCCCCGGCCCGCTCATTGGGCTGCCATCCCCGGCCCGCCATTGGGCTGCCGCCGCTTCCCGCCTCCTTTGAAAGCCCCAGGAGGGCGGGCGGCAGCTCGGCAGTCGGGCCGGGACGGCAGCGGAGGAATGAGCGGGAGGCCGCAGGTAGTCATTTGCCTCACTCAGTTTTCCCTCAGGAGGGCTGAGGGCGGGTTCAGTTGACTGTAGTGAGCTTCACCGAGGTTTCTTTGCTCCTGGGTCTTCCTACAGAGTGGTGGCATTAGTCATACTCTTCTAAGTTGGTATGCTTAGTGTAGCGGTGCTTGTCTTGACAGCTTAATGGTTTGTAGTAGATAATATTTTGGGGTTTTTTTGCATATTTATTCGGGTTCAGCTTCTACTGACTTGTTAGAGTAGACTTGCTATCTAAGCAGCTGAACTTGTGGTTGTGTGAGCTGTGATGATTTACAAAGGTGTTTTGTAAGGTCCTAACTTCTGCAATGGTACTTCTGAACTGTGATGCTTATGAAGTAGTAATGGAAAAACTCATCTTACAATCTCTTTTGTGGATTATCTTTTTCACCTACTTGTTCAGTTGCCAAAAAATAGTGACATTAATGGTGAACCTGTAAGGTCAGCTTCTTTTTCTTGTTCTAAAGCTGAACATCTAAAGATGATGAGAAAGAACTAGTAAATTGATTAAAATAATTAGATGGATACATAGAATTCATATAATCACTGTAGTGCATCTAATTTCAAAATTGTGAAACTTATTTTTGTTCAGTATTTAGGGTGTATATGCTGATAAAGAATGTCTTTATTGATGTCTATATACATTTGGCTTTAGTGTAGCTTATTCTTTCATAATTGGATGGGAATAATAAATCGATCTGTAGTTACTTCACCTGTTTCAAGGCAGGATTATCAATTAGCACCTTCATAGATATATGCTGTGAGAAGCAGGGTACAGAATATAATGTTAGGCCTGTATAGAAGTGGCTTGCAGGATTATGCTGATTTATAGGCTACTTGAAGAAAAAGCAAGGAAGAATTATGAGGGACTATATTTATGGGGGGTTATGAGACACTTCGCTGTAAAATACCTGTGTGTTTTCATCAGCCCTTAAGGCAGCTGTAATAAAGGCTGCAAATATGTGTGAACTGATTAGAACATATGTGCTTATTACTTTGATATTTCTGCATAGATGTCTGTTATGGCTTGGCTACCCAAGTAGGGTATTTTTTTGTCCTACTGTTTACTCTGTCTATAAACTGTAAAGTCAGCTTGAACTAGAAATTCCTATATACGTTGCTTCCCCCCACACAAACCCCATCTTGCAGCTTTAATTCTGTCCCATGGTAGAACTGAGCAGGATTCTGGTGGTAGCTGCCTTTGAAAACTGCCTGGGTGTCTCTTTGGAAATAGTCAGAATTTTAATGCACAGGCTGGCTGTGTTCATTTATAGAATTACCGCTTCCAATAATATCCCTGCTGATCTCATGAAAGGGAAAAAAAATAAACAGTAATGAAAAAGATGCTGGGTTTGTTCCAGCTGAAAGGAATGGTATTTTTTTTTTTTCCTCAAAACTCTTATTTTGTCCTTCCTCTCTCCCATCTGCCTCCCTAGGAGGTGGGAGGGGATGTGACTTGTATGTTGGTCTCCCCATGGAATTTTGTATGTGTGTGAGAAGTTTCTTTTTCCTTGTAAGTTGTTCTACAAGTCTTAAGTTCTCTCTTTCATAATTCCTCTCTGGAAAGGACCTTGTGAAGTTAATCTAGTTTAAAGTAATGATCAAGAGATGTGCTAATGCCTCTGCCAAGTTTTGCGACTTAATAAATATGCCATTTGCTCTCAAAAGTTTGTTGCTGTGCGAGACTTGCAAACAGTAATTACCAGATTAGTTAGAGACCATCTCCTGCAAGCTGCTCTTCATAGCGGTACCTCTGAGCTCCATGGGAGCTCTGTGACCAAGGTCTGCGCTTCTTCAGCAGGGCACACCTGTGAGGATGGGCTTGTGGGTTGGATGTGAAGTGTAGCCTTGAACAGAGTGAGCTAATGTACTGCTCATTTTTGCTCTCTCAAATGCAGTGCTTCAAAGAACAGTATTTAAAACTAAAGAAAGGACAGTGTTTCAGGTGTTGTATATAAATAACTTAGAAAAATGCCATTAACTTTTCCCTTGTTTCCTTTTAACCTTCTTTCCTTAAATGGCTTTTTTCATTTAGGAGAAAAAAAAAGGGGGGGGGGGGCTCTGTCTTGTATTTGGTGTATAGATATGTATGCTTGCCTGTAGAAACATATTTTTTTACTGTCATTACTGTTTCTACTCTTGAACTGTTACTGCCAATCATTATCCTCTTGGTACAACATTCTCAAGTAAAAAAATCTATGAAGACTTGCATGTAATTGTGTGCAATTAAGCATATGTATATCTTTGTAACCGGTCAAAAGCAAACACCCTGCCTTGCCCATGGTACTTCTATTGGTTTTTTCATATTTGTTTTAAAGGATGCATTAACCAGTTATAGGAATTTGGGGAAATCAGAGCAGGCAGTGAAGAATGCTGTGAGGTTCCAACAGGTTTCTTTGATTCAGCACTCTGGGTGTGTATGTGCATTCGCTTTGCAACAGGAACAGCAGCTGTCTAGCTGAATTGTTTATCTGGTTATAATAAGTTATTCGTGTTAAACCTGCAGGGAGGGGAAACTTAAAATCCTGGCCTCCTGTCTATACCAGCACTCTGCCTGCCACTATTAGATCAGGGTAGGGTTTCCCTGTCCCACAGAACTCTGAGAGTGCACAAAACGTTTCCACCCCGTGCTGGAATAAAGCAGAATTCCCCATCCCTTCCCCCAAGCTTTTGTGGAAAACAACAAAGTGTGAGCAAGCCAAGCAGAATGGCCAGTAGCTGGGTGAAGGGGCTTTCCAGGCTGTGAGACAGGCTCAGGTGCCTTCCTTGACCGCGGGCTGTGGCGCTCCCTGCTCTCCAGCGACCCGTTTGACTTTAAGGCAGGACAGGTGCCTCAGCCAAAGCCAGTTTCGGTGTGGATGAGTTGACACCCCCTCGCTCCCCCCGCCAATCACATGTTTGTTACCCTGGAGGACTCCCAACTAAATTTGGTTGCCACATAATGATGGGGAACTCCTAGAAACAGAAGAGGGAGGTAAAAACCTCCTATCCCTTTAGCCCCTAAGCCAAGTCCGAATACAGGGATGAAGCACATGAGAAGCAGGGTGTTTCAGTGACAGACATCCTCCATTTGGGAACAGTTCTGGAAATTAAATCCGCCGGGGAGCGTTTCCCTGCCGGGGGTCGCGGCGCTCGGGTCCGGCCTGGCTGGAGCGGTGCGGAACAGCCCCAGCACCTGCACCGCCGCCACCGAGCTGGCTCCCGGGGAGGGCAGCGCTTATCTCCTAACAAACGTTTTATGGGTGCAGTATAGATGTCGGTGTCCCGCTTTACGAGCTAACTTTAACCTTTCCCCCGCAGCAGAGGCGTATGCGGTTCGAAGAGGAGAAGGCGGGTGCGGGCATGGCAGATGGGATCCGGGCAGAGGCAGCAAGCGGGGAGGGGGAGCCGGGGGGGCGCACCGGCATCTCCGCATCTGCCAAGACCTCGGTGCCGCGGAGGAGCCGCCGTTCCCGCGCAGTTNGCGCCGCCACCGTTAGCGGCGGGCGGGGGCTCCGGAGAGGTCCTGCCGGTTTTTCTAGCCCTGCCTCTGAATAGCAGCAGCGCCGGGGTGAGTCACTGTTTGGAAATGGAGTGGGCGGGTGTGTGCGTGTAAGAGAATGAATGATGTCAGGGCGGACGGTGGCTCTCGCGGCGAGCATGAGACTGGCGGTAAACACGGCGGCAGCCCCGGGCCAGCGCTGCCCCCGGCGCCCCCCGCCCCGGAGCCGCCCTCCAGCGGGGGAGCGCGTCCAGCTGCGGCACTGCTGAGGTAGCGCTGCGGGCAGGGAACCTCGCCGGGAAGTGTCGCCTCCGCTGACGCCCTTAAAGCCAGTCCCTTTGGCCAGGAAGGAGAAGAGTCTGAGGCTGCGAGAGGAGCGAATTGCAGGGGAAGGGAGAGATTGTGGCAAACTTTCTAGCTGCTTCTGCGTCCTGCTATCTCAGCGGTGGGAGTGTCTGGCCGTGAGGAACTGCAAAGCCCAAACCTAAGAGCCCCGAGGCTCCAAAAAAAAAAAAAAAAAAGACTTCCAGGTGCCTTTAGAGGAGGAACTGCCAGCAGTGCCAGCTTTGCATACACGGCTGAGTAGGTAAGTTGGCAGCGGCACAGGTGGATTAAAGGCATGGCATACGGCATATAGGCACATATAGAGAACCTCTTTCACAGGAGACCCCTACTTGTGAACCCAACAGACTGGGAAGAGCAATCTTGCATTTGTGGTCTCTTCCATTTCTAGAGTATGTATGTTTTACCTGTAAAATAGTCTTTATTTTACTCTTAAAAAGGCCCCTCTAATTAGGGAGGGCACCTATTGTGTTGATTTATCTTGCAAATATGTAATGCATGGAGTATACTTATTTTGCCAGTAAAACTGTGTGTTCTTGATGTGGGCAACCTGTGCATACCACTCAGAGCAGTACGACATACCTAGTTGAACAGGAGGGGTCTTCAAAATGCCCAGTTTCAGCGCAGGAAGATAAGGGATTACTGTTAGGATCATAATGGGGTTCTGAAGGTGCATTGCTGTAGGATTGGTTGGGTTGGGTTGATTTTTTTTGTTGTTGTTGTTGCTGTTTGTCTGCTCTGTTGAAGCCACTCAAACTTCCTGACGTGCAGCTGAACTAAACTTCTTGGTGGTAGAGTACATTTCTATTCACGTTGCATGGTGTCTGGCTTACATGTAGCTCAAAATCCTTGTGAAAAGTAGTTAATGCATAATCTTTTGGCAAGATAATAAAGCTCCTAGAATACAATGCATACTAGCTCTTTTTTCAGTTTAATCCATTTGTTTTTTTTATTTGATTTTTTTAAGACCTTAGAAAATCAAATATCTGTCCTCAAACCACTTAACAGCTATTAATTTATATACAGTTAATTATATAGGTGGGTGGTTACATAAAGGTATTAGCATAAACTGAGCAGGTGCATAATATTTTTTGTGTCCGTGAGCTTTAAGGAAGTTTTGGCAAGCTTCACTTTAAGTTGCGTTTATTAAATGGTTTGCCTAAAAACAAACTACTTAAAAATTATATTTAATTTAGTTGCTTATGTGTATTATTGTTTGTCAGGGCAGGCTTTTGGAGACTGTATAGCCTTAGATACTTTTTTTCTCTATGAAACCAATAACTTATTGCTTATTTTAAGCTAATTTAGATGATCTAGGTCTTAATTTACTAGAAAGGTCAATGTGCTTGCTTCCATTTTTTTTTTCTTTTGGGTAGGATTTACGTTGCTTTTCAATAAAAATTTATAATCCATGTCTGTATTTGAGAGAAATGTATACTTGTTTTTCTGTCCTTCAGAAAACATGCTTCAAGTATACCCTGTGTAGTATGTGCAGTCACAAGAGGTATTTGGACAATCAAAGTGGTGTCGGGGGGAAACTGAAGGTGAAATTATAAGGCGACGACAATAGTATGTAGATAAAGGCCTTAATGAGATTGATTTCTATACTGTCCTTGAAGTGAGCTTATACAATGGAAGAATGAGAACTTGAGAGCAAAGATTAATTTTTCTACTCTTGAGTATGTAATCTGAATCTCGAATGACTTCATGTACCCCTAAATTTTAAGTATGGTGGGCATGTTGATGAGCATCTCTTTTTCTGGATCATTAAAGTATCTTGTAAGATGAATATTGTAAGATGAAAAAATAATAGGGCTTAACAATCCTGTTTTCATAAACTACTCTTCTTTTGAATTCAAAACTTAATGTTCTAGGAAGGCACCAGAAGTATTATGTCATGGATGTAGTATTGTGAAAAACTTTGTATTTCCTTATCAATTAAAAAACCACAAACAACCCCTCCACACATACCTTCCTGTTTCTGGGAGAGCTGAATAAGAGACTCAAATATTTTTCTTTCTGAAAACCAGAATTCTTTATTTACAATGTATTAGTATACCAGATAAAAGTATGAGGACTGGAAAGCAGCATAGTGATTTTTAAGGATTAACAAAATAATTACAAAAAAAATTGAAACAAGTGATGGATTTAAGAAATGAGTTGTTTTTCTTAAGGACCAGGGAACGTAAAGTAAGGTTTTTGAACGAATGACTTATTACAGTTAAGTCTACTAGGGTATAGAATGGGCTTTGAAGATGCAGATATTTGTAACAAAATTGCATGCATCTTCTGTTTGGATTTTTCTTCTAATTTTGATGGGCTGTTTGCCTACAATGTTCTTTGGCACTATTTGTAGGGAGTGGACAATACAGATGCTGTGACATTTTATTTAGTATGGATATGGTATTGCAGTAGTCTGAACAGATGCTGGGAAGATTAATGTAACACTAGATCCACTGTCTTCAGAGATGTCTGTCGGCTGCGAGAATTGTTTGTACCATGGACACCACTGTCCCCGGAGATGCTGCGGACACTAAGAATGTCACTGCTGTCCCAGCAGATGCTGAGGACCTTAAGAGCTGCTGATGGGGAAGTTTTATGTAGCACAGATAGCTCTGTCTTGTCCGTTCGCCACCTGTTTGAAAGCTATTTCTTAGCTATACTGAATCCAACTGTTTTAGTGAGACTCCAGAACTTTAATAACCACAAGTGTCTCTTATATTAGGACATTTGTTTATGTGATCACTGTTTTGCTTCCCCAGAATAGCTCTTGTGTGGACGTACGTGTAATACAAAGAATAAAGTGCTTGGTTGGTTTTGGAAGCCTACTTTATAGCTGTTGATATGAATTTTAATAGGACTAAACTGTATACTAAAACTAAATAGGCTTCAGGAAAACGTGTTGCTAGCATACATGTTGTATCTGTAGTACAAGGGGACTGCTGTGCCTTGAGATCGTGCTTGTGGTTCCTGAGTAAAACTTCCTGCCTTGTTGTGTGTTAAGTCCCTTTCAAAATATGCAGCGTCAAGCGTGGGTCCTCTTTTTATTTGCGGTCTGATGGCATTAAAAATATTGAGGTCCAGTCTGTTGTGCAGATGAAGAAATTAAAATAGTTTGTCAGCGTAACTGAAGTTGTTGAGTTAATAATTGCAAGTAGAATGGTTCTTAGTAAAACAGTGTTCAAGTCTAAATCCTCAAAGAAAATAATTATTGAGCATGATTACTCAGAAAAACTTCATTGCATTCACTCTGACAAGACAGTTTTATAGTAAAAAAAGCCTGTGTTCAATATTTAGCTATTTAATTTTCCAGCTAAAATACCTTTTATCAGATGTGTCACCCCAGAAAAGGAAGACATCCTGTTTGCTTGAAGGTACCTGACCAAAAAAGCAGGTGTCTTGTTTTCATGTACCTTCCTTGTTAACTTGCAACTGCCATGTTTAAGTTGCAAGGACTTTACACTTATGCTTTATAAACTTCACAAACAAAACCAAAGTTGCTGCTATCAGTGAAACTGTGAGGCTTTCAGAGGGCGAGATTTGCTGCTGCACAAAACAATGTCTTACTATTCCTGGCTTTCGGAGTTAATTTCTTGCTGTTCTCTTCTGTAGTCTTCTGTTTTGTTTGCTCTATATATTCAGAATTCTTTAGGCTGAATCTTACTAGAATCCTGTGCAATGCAGTAAGCTTCGCACAAAGCTTTGCAGTGTTTTTATGTGTCTCTGGTTACTGATGCAAAGTGGACCAGGGTTGTGCACCTGTTCTTCCTTGAGAAAAGATGCTGAGCCTCTTGGGTGCAGCACTGAATGTTTTGGAAAGTTGCATCAGCTTAACATGGCTGATTTAAGCTGAACTGATGGCAGAGCAATTATGGACACTTTTGTTTAACAATGGCTAAATTTAAAATAAATTCATTCAGCATTATTTTTGATTTAGCAGTAACCTGCAGTTGTAAATGGAGTGCGTGGAGTTTGGAGTTGAATTCAGTTTTTTAGATAAGATCTGAGCATATCATGGCTGAAACTCAATAGAAAAGTTGGAGTACAAATAATGATTAACTGTGTATCTTCAATTATGGTGATGTTCCTTTGGTGAAAGCGATGGACATCATGAAAGAAATCAAAGCAAGCAAAACTAAACCAGGAAGCTAAATACATTTAAGCTGTTCATTCTAATCCCCCATGTGAGAATTTACAAACTGCCTGCAGCAGTTTGTAATCACTGGTTTCCAGAAACTCCCCAGGCAGTTGGTAATGATTTTAGTGAAATATAATGTTTGAGGCAGCTCATAAACCAGTATGTCCCATGTAAAGTTAATGTCACTTTCATTCGCTGGGGAGAGAAGCTTTTTTCCTAGTTTCTGTTCATGTCTTAGGCCCAAGTCAGTCTTGCTACTGTTGTAAACTCAAATGTTCCAAGAATGAAGTTTTCAGTACTAATATAGTGGTTAAATCATACTAGTACAGTTATTCGGTTTTCATCTTTATGCAAGTTCTGATGGCAAATGACACCATGAAGTAGCAAAACTTACTGTAGTTTGCATTCATAGAGTGTAACTTATAGGAGTTTTGTTTAATCACACATTTCTGGGATTTGTGCCTCTAATACTTGAACTTAAATTTGATTGTTGGGTTTTTCTTTTTACATCTTGGTTAACTGTAAAATAAGTGAGAGCTTGTAACCCTATCAGAGTGCAGGAATCTGTCCAGCCTCAAAGAACAAACTTCTCCTAGAGCTTGTCTAGAACCTGGGTCTTGTAAGACCCAGTTTACAGCCTTAAGCAAAAGGTGGTATTTTTTCTTTATTGAAGTGTTATTACAGTTTTTTGGGTGTTTTTTGCTTTGGTTTTTTTTTTGGTGGGGTTTTTTTTTGTTTTGTTTTGTTTTTAGTGTGTTACCTCCCCTTTATATATTTAGGAGAACCCTTGCATCTGTCAAAGTCCTTTATTAAGAAGCCAGCTGCTCTCACTGACTTCCCCCCCCTCAATGAAATATGTTTGCATTTCTTAGTTTTTCTCTTTTTAGAGCTTTTATTCTGCGTAGCCTCCTAATATCTTAAACTGCTGTGTGATGAGTGCTGAATGACTTCTCACAATTAGTTTCAGTTATGTGGAATGTAGGTAACAGTGACAAAATATTTACTTATGCACACACCTAAGTTCCTGCTTGTGTTGACTCTAGTGCTGGACAGTTGGTTAGTGGAGCAGACCTAAAGGAGACAGTCTCCTTATTGAGGTGACATAATTAGCTAAACAGCAGTCGAGAAGGTCATGCCTCATAGTGGTTAATTCTGTCATTCATATGGAGGATGTGATATAATCCTGTAGCTCAATCATAGTTCTGATAGATGTCTACAATTATTACAGGTAATCTGAATTTTTTTTTTGCACTTCTCCTACATCAACCTTGTAAATGTGAAGCAGCAATTGCTGTTTGTAGATGCTTTATAAGGGAGCCATATACCACTGCCCTTGTCTTGGTTTGAGACTCAACACAGACTGTATTGAAGCAAACTGTTCCCATCACTGCTGCTGCCTCAAAAGGTCATTTTAAAAACTGGAGTGATGTGTTACTGTCTTAACAGTGCTAAAAACATGCTTAATGCAGAATTCTGTCATTTCATCCTCTGCCAGTTATTCTGGTTCAAATTTATGTATTAAAATTTCAGTATAAAACCAGAAGTATTTAAATAGATTGTTTGTTTGTTGTGGGTTTTGCTTTTTGTTTGTTTGTTTTAATGCTGAGATGAATCAGTTGCTGTGGATCTACTTGGGATTCGTTTATACTTACTAGTTTTTCTGGCAACTTACCTATTTCAGGAGTGTACAGAAACTATCAATATGTTGTAGCTTAAAAAGTTAACTCATGTTACTCTTAGTTCCTATGTATTAGGAGCCTGACAAAATTCCTGCCGAAGCTTGTGTTTTTTCCCATTTTCATAATACTGTGCTAGTCTATAAGGATGCTGTAACTGAGTTCTTTACAGCGCCATTCTCGGAAGCGTGACCTTGTCTTCATTTGATTTCACTCTGAGTTTTAGATAGCATTTTGAGTGTGTCATTTGGCAAGAGTTCATTCCTGTCTTCTGGCGTACCACCTTGGTCTTGTGGAGGCTCGTGTTGAGCACAAAATTTGACTCTACTTAGTGAGTAACAAGGCCAACTTAAGGCACTTGTTCAGCTGTAGTTATTGAAGAAGTGCAGATGCTTGGTCTGCTGTGTTTTCACAGAACCATTTTGTTTCATTGCACATGTATGCTTTGCACACAGCTATAGGCAGCGATTTTGAATTTTACAAAACTAAAACCACCAACCAAACGCACACGCACAAAACCACAACCAAAACCACATAAACTAATCTACTTGATGTGGAAAATGTGCCAGAAATCTAAAGGTGGTCCTCCCAAGTGAAGTTGTGTTTCATTCCACCTTGCGATAAAGAGTATTTACTGAAATGGTTTGAATCCTGTACTGACTATTAGAAGTGATCGTCCACTAAAATAGAGAGTCAACTCTTTTCAGTGTTTTTGTTTTCCTAGAAATAGGTTAACTTCTGTGATGGACTTCAGTCTTGAGAGGAAGGGCTGTGGCATCCTGTTTGGCTTTAAGGCAAGAAGTATAAAGAAGTTGTTCCTTCTAAGGTGCCACTTCCAAGTAAGCTTGGAAGTTAATATGAAGAAAATTTACGGAAGAGTTGAGTGTTACGGATTTAAACTTCTGTCCACTGCAGTGATTGCATCCTGAATTTGCAGACGCTATTTGAAATTCATCATCTTAGCAGTATTTACCACCCTGAAAGAGAATACTACACATGCTGTATAGCTGGGTGGCAAGCTCGCTCCACTGAGGATAGCTTTTTTTTTTTTTGTGGTAACTGTGGTCATTAGCTTCCGTTGTTCTCTATACAGTTCTTAAGAAAAATTAGCTAAGCTATTTTCATACACACAAGCAAGCCTAAGTATGGTAAGTGGTCATTTCTTCTGTGTAGAACAACTAGTCTGTGTAAAGTGGAGTGGAATAATGTGTATGTCCATGGTTGGAGTCAGCAACTTGTGTCGAATTTTAAAAGCTAAAAAAATGGATGAAATACATCTCAACTGTGCAACAAGGCATAATGCTTATCAAATACCAACACTAAAATAGTTGGGCTAA
The DNA here is from genome assembly GCA_013399365.1 of Pampusana beccarii. Taxonomy (NCBI): domain Eukaryota; kingdom Metazoa; phylum Chordata; class Aves; order Columbiformes; family Columbidae; genus Pampusana; species Pampusana beccarii. The sequence continues at coordinate 754,189 of VWYH01008006.1, read as the reverse complement.
AGAAATTTTCAGCTCTGACAAAGTCTAAATAATTATACTTCTTGCTCTAATTCTCAGACTGCAGGCAGTTTATGCTTTCCTATGTACAGTGCTTTCTAGTCAGTGGGCAGCCTCAACAAGATAAGGAGCTCTCTGGCTTATTTTTACTCTGCAAGATGAATGTTCCCATAGACAGGGTGTAGGGGTTTTGTTTGTTTCATTTTGGTTTTGTAGTTTGTTTTTTTTGTGTGTGTGTGGTTTTTTTTGTTTGTTTGTTTTTTAATTTGGACTTAGAGAAAGTTTAAAATAAACTCTTAAATGTGATAGGGTTTGGACTAAACCTGTTAGCTGTCTTACATTTCAGGAGCTCAGTACTGAATGACCCAAGTTAAAATGGGACACTGTTCACCTCAGAGGTCTGGAGTGCAGAGATGAGTTGCAGGAAAGCAGGAGCTCTCTGTTCTATTGTGCAAATGCTAGAACTATCTTCTTTTACCACACTCAATTTTTTTTTTTTGAGTGTGCATGCATGTGCACTTTTTTCCTATTCTCCCCCTGCATTCTGTTGTGGTAAAATCAGCCACACAGCTTTTAGCACTGCAGGCCTTTCTAGATCATGTGTTTAATGCAATGCAGTTTAGTTAAAATTTGACTGTGATGTATCTAATATGCAGAAAAGTTTATTGGTTATCAAAGTCTATATTGCAATTATAAGGAATTTTGTCAGGCTCCTAATACATAGGAACTAAGAGTAACATGAGTTAACTTTTTAAGCTACAACATATTGATAGTTTCTGTACACTCCTGAAATAGGTAAGTTTGTTTTTAGAAGAGGAGATTGTACTTAGGTTTCATGTAATTTGCTCAAAGAACTGCTATCTGGATTAATCTTCCACAACGCTATTATGAAAATGCTTACTCTGGTTTTAATGGTCTGTGTTACTCAGCAGGTGTTAAACTGATGTTACATACGTTACGATTTGGTCATACTTGGCTGAGACCAGAACATGAAAAATCTACTTACACATGCATTTATAGTGATATTCTATAGTGTTTTCAGATAGAAGCAGGTTACAAGCCTTTCTCCTTTCATCAAAAAGACTTGTAAACTGCCAAAGTATTTTTGTTTGATATTTGTAATAGTTTGATTTAATGGAGTGAAAGATAGTCTTAGTGGACAGAAAATGTATTGTTATTTAGGATGGCTTTTTGTCTTTTCGCTATTATGACAGTTATAAAACACTATTTCCACACCTCTCACCTCCTGTTTTCGTGGGTTCTATAGGTCTAGGACAGTTGTAGATTAAGAGCAAAAGCAGCCTCTGCTTCTGTGTTTTGTGATGTGTTGTGGGTTTTTTGTTTGTTTGTGGTTTGTGTTGTTTTTTTCTTTTTTGCCAGTGCTCTGTCACTTCATATCCAGGTCTGGGAGTTATGTATATGTATGTATGTATATAGTTAAACTGAATAGTAACTTGTTCCTAGGTGTTTTGTTTGTTTTTTGTGGGTACTTTTGTGCATTTGTGTTTTTTGTTGTCTTTGTTTTTCATGTTTGTTTTAAATTGCCTGCTGTGAAGTCTACACTTTAACTCAAATTTTGATGGATAGTGGAAACTCGAGCTCTTGCTGGAAAATGTCTCTATGTGTGTATGAATATTCAGTGTACTGGTGTCTGAACATGCTTAAGAAATTTTACTGTGAATTTTGACCCTGGACACTTCAGGTGGCTGCCCTGATTCCCTGCAGAACAAGAGATCGCAGCTTATGCCCTGTGCTGGGCTGTGTTTAGCCAAGTAGGTACTTGAACAAGTTGCCTGGATTGCTGTGGTGCTGTGTTGATCTAAGCTCTTGAAATCCGAGCCACTAGAGTGTCTAACTTTCAAGTTCTACTCTAGACAATAATTCTCCCAGATTATGTCAATTTGCTATAAAATTAGAAAGTCGCTTCCGAAGCCAATACCTGAACTTTTCTTGCCGATACGTGCAGATCTCTTGGCATCACTGGTGTTTTTGAGGAAGATTCATGCAGGAGCACAGCAGAAATAAAAATAATCAGATACACTTCTTAATGAGAAGACACCAATTGGTAGACCAGAATAATTGTTTCTTACGGTGCCCTAGTTTTGCTGAGTCGTGAGTTCTTTTTAAAAAATGATTACACTTTTTCCAGTTGAACACTTCGTTCTTTCCTTAGACTTGTGTAACTGATCACGTGTAATTAGTTGATTCACCACTTATTTACTGTACACCATGGTTACTTAGCACACATTCCCAACATCACCGGTCTTGGTGAGTCTACAAATGAGACTGACTTTTATTTTTTCAAATGATTTTGTTGTTTGCAGTTCTAACTGCTGCAATGTGTTTTGGGGAAACAGTTTATAGAATCTGTCACCTTGTAGTTACAGTCTTTTCACATTTCAGCTGGTATGTATGGCACCTTTATGTTCCCCCTTCCTTCTCCCAAATCAGTGTATATATAGATGTCTGGCTGGACATGGAATAAGAATGCCTTAAAGTACATTTTGAATCTCTTTTACAAAATGCTTTCTATTTATAAAGATGTTCTAGAGCTCTAGGACATCACATTAATATGTAACTAAGAACTATAAAATATATTGGCAAATAACTTTTTCCAAATGTCCTTTCTGAAATCTCTTGTTTGATCACACATTTTCTGCCCTCCCCATGCACCACCCCCACCACCCCCCGTTTCTGGTTAACACTAAGACAAGTGTCAGAACAGGACTTGGGTTCTTGCTTGTGTTTTTTACTGTGAAAACAGTATCTTGACTCAAAATTTAAAGCGATAGTAGCATTACTGTTCAAGTCATTAAACAAAGAAATGGAAAATAAACAATATTCAGCTGCAGCACACTGTGCAGTAGATACAAATGCTATTTAACAGACAATTTGATTGGCCAGCTTGTATTTGCAGCTCACGTTAATGCTTGATTAGTTTGATCCCTTCCTTTCATGTACTGCTGAAAATGACAGGTTTGACAGTGACTAGAAGCCTCCCTTGAGCATAACAAGTAGCTCACGGACTGGAAGTTACTGCCTGAGGTATGTGGTACAATGCTTGTAGGTTCTGAGAACCATCAGTACTTTCCCACCAGGCTTTAACCATTGGTAGATAAAGGTTAGTTTAACTCCAGTAATTAAATTATTAATTTAATTTGTACCTTTTTAGTCATGCTGCGTATGCATGGACAAGATGTAGATGTTACAAAGAAGTTGTCTAATGCTACAGTGAGGGAATCTAATGACGGCTTTTCTAGGAGCGATGCTGAAGATGGTACTTGGCTGTTTTCTTGTGGGTTTCTTGTTTTAATCTTGCAGTTTTATTAAATGGGAATTTGGGATGAGCATCACCAACTTTGTTCTTTAAATCCTTTCTGTCTAACTTGGTTCTTTAAATAATTTTTAAAAGCTTTAAGAAAGCAGTAAACTTCTCAAACTATTAGGTGAAAAGGGGGAGGAAAATAAATGAAAGGATTGTTGCGAATGGTAAAAACCTCTATGCTGAGCCTCATGAGAGGCTTGGCATAAGAACATTTTGTTATTGTGGTGATGTTCATTGCAAGGTCGTTAAGTGCTAGAGGATAGAAAATACCTTTTACCAAAGGCAGGAATAATGAAGTGAGGTTTGAATTATTTTGGACATGTTTAGTTAGGTACTGAGGTAAATAGTAGCTCTGTGAGGGGTGGTAAAAACACATTAATAGCATTCTTGGCCTCCTTCTGACCTGTAGGGTGAGGCTCAAATGGCAATAGCAAAATGTCTGGGAAAGGTGTTACAGAAAGAATTTGGGTGATATTTGTAATTATTTTCTACTGCTGTCCTACTGCTGCCATCCTCTTGAAACTGTATTGAGCAATGATACCCAGTGCTGTGGGGAGGTAGTGTGTGGGGCAAGGGAAGAGATGATCCTGAGGAAGTGTGTGTTCTGTTCTTCAGGCTGTGGGAGAAACAAAAATAAAGAAGGAAGTGTTGGAGTGTGCAATATTTAAGTGTTTAGGATTTAAAGCTGAACTGTCTTCTTCCCTGACTAATTAAATAATATAAAAGGGAAACGTTTTTTCTTGTCAGCATAATGTGGAAAGTATTTTCTTCTATTAATAGAAAATGTTGAGCTAATGGAACGCTTGAACAAGTTTAAGGAAGACCATGGGACTGCATTGGAAGCTTAGGTTGTGATGACTTTTTTTTTGAACATATTTAACTCTGTAGTGCTTAAACCTGATGGGAAGAATTTCAGTGAAAAACCCAGTTACATGTAGGGAACTTGATATCATTTTGGTTATTGCAGACTAGAAGCTCAAATAATATATGATGAAAGGATTGTATGCTGCTGTTCTCATTCCCTGAATAAACATCTGTATGTATTGATTATGGTGGTTAAACTGCTCAGTAGTCTTAATTTATTGGTGTTAGAATTAAATTTACCTGGTTTTACTTCTGAAAGTGTGGCAAGCTTAAAAAGGAGAGAGAAACGAACGTTCAGTGTGTGAGCTGGACATAGATTTGGGTGTCTGAGCCTGTGAAGAAACGCTCTACCAAGAGGTCTGAGTATTCCCATATCTGTTCTAGTGGGAGCGTTGGCTGTGATGCGAGAGCCTTACACTGTTGCTGCCGTGGTAGGTGGGGTTGGGAACTGGTGGTTGTGGTGAGAAGGGAAAGGGGAAGACCCAAACAGGGGCAGATCGTGTTTCGTGATCAGTTTTAGCCAGTCTGGGTGTTTACCGTCCCTGAGGGAGGATGCCTCGTGTCTGTGTCATTCCTCTTGTCTAATATTCATGAAGCTTTCCAGGTAGCTACATCAGAGTTGAGCAAGCTGAAAACTATCTAGAAGTTTTGGAAGGGGAGAGAGGAGAAAGTGTTCAGAGACTCTTTGCTGATTTGTTTGGCAGTGTGTAGTGTGCTAGATTTTTAGTGTTGGCACTGAGGGCAAGATAAGGAGGGAGGAGATATTGGTGTTTCTGAAAAGGGATGTTTTCATTGCTTGAACCTCTGAACACAGCAAGTGTTGCTCCTGCATAGGGATCCATAATTTGTAATGTGCCAATCAAACTGAGGGGTATGTGAAACTTGCTTATAGTATGATACTAATTAGTTTAAAATATGCCCTGTCCTAAGAATTCATGTGGTGTCTTTCTACTGTCACTAGATGAGGATTACAGTGAATGGTTCTCTCTTTAGTGTCATATGCCTTGCAAGACCTAATGTCTGTATTAGATTTCCGTTAAATGTGAGTTACAAGATAAGAACTTCTGGGTATACTTCAGTGTTAAAATAGCTTTTCTCTGTGTTGTTCAACTTGTTCATCTATTCCTTAGTTATTACCTGCTAATGTTGTAAAATACTTTGCAGATTTAAGCAATTATTGTCCTCTAAACTTCTAGGAAAAGACTTTTTATTGCTGCAGGAAATATTCCAAAGTATTCTCATATATGTGACCTCTTATTTTGGAGTTGGCACTGCTGCTTTTTGCGACTAGCACAGGGGAAAAATTTGACATAAATTAGCTTTTTAATAATTACCCAAATATTTCTAGAGCGTATCACTGATTTACTCTAAGTATGTGACTTCCTTTAGCTGCCTGATGACTGATAAGCTGCAGCAGCGTCACTTTAAAGCACACATTAGTCACTGTGATTCCTCACGGCCCTGTGCTGAAAGTGGTGACTAATCTCTGGGTCTGACTTTCCATCATGAAATGCAACCTTTGCTCTCGGTAACTAGGTGGAGGATTTCACAAAACAGTCTAAAACACTCCTGCCTTCTGTGTCAGGCCCCCCAGCCAGTAATCCGCATCTTTCGTGTGAGCTAGAAAGGATGTGGGGCGTTAGATGTGCTGCTCAGCTCTTAACACATCTTTAAACGTTGCTGTCTCTTTGAGAAGTGGTTCTTCAACAGTGTCTGCAGAGCTACAGCAGAATGAAAACAATTAGCAGCGAGGAGCTTGAGAAGGTCAGACAGCAAAGCACTTGAACGCCTGATGATCCAGAGGTTTCTTTTGGCATTTTTTTTTGGAATTATTTTGCCTGATAAGACTGAGGTAGTAAAGTGACTTCCACTCTTTTTAAAGTGTTTATAATGAATGGAAAAAAGGACGTAAGCTCAACATTTCTTTGCAATGTTACAAAACGTGCAGTATAGGGCACCTTTTTTGCCTTTGTTCAAAGGCAGCTGATTCAGAAATTAAGTATCAATTCAGGGTAGCAAACTTTTCTGTCCAAATCTGAAATATCAAAACAGGCTTATTTTGGAGAGGATAGATTGAATAGGAAGATGATTTATTCTTAATCTCATTTTTCTGGAGTGAAGAAGTTATGAGGGAGTCTTTAGCCTTTTGGAAAAAGGTCAATATTTCTTTCGGCTCTGTTGGAAGGGCATTTAGCAATGTGCATTGGCAGTAAAGGCAGCCAACACTATCCTGAGCTGTATTTAATAGGACCATAGCCAGTATTTATAGGGAAGTGATTATTCCTCTCTGCTCAGTACTTCTTAGCTGTATCTAGAATACCGTGTCTAGTTTTGGGTCCTTGATCCAGGAAAAACATAACATTCTGTGAAAGGGACTGGCAGGCCCTGTCGGGGAGCCTGGGGAACTGGACCCATCAGCAGCTCCATCAATACCTAGAAGGACATCATCAGGGCCATGGGAGGATGAGACACAAGGGGCATAATTTGTAAGAAGTAGATATAAAAAAAAAGTAGATTAAAACCAAGCAACAGCAAAAACAGCAACAAAGCAAAACACAAAACAAAACCAAACAAAACAAAAACCAGAACCGTATTTACTGTGAGAACAGCAGTGTAGTGGAACAGGTTGCCTGGAGAGGTTGTGCCTCTTTGGAGGTGCTAAAGGTAGAGCTGGATGAAGCACTGAGCAACTTGATGTCATAGCTGATCTTGGCTGAGCCTTGGACCTCCTGAGCTTAGTTCTAACCTGAATTATCCTGTTAATGCCTCTGATTCTACAGATAGGACTCTGACCATTCTCAAAACCTTTGTTTTAGGAAAGACTGTTAACCTGTAAGTAAAACTGTCTTTGTTTATGCCATATGCATGTGAATTACTGCTAGAATTAGTTACTCTAGCACTAAAAGATAACTAATAATTGATATTTTACAGGTATTGTGACTGTGGTTCTTATAAGGGTAAAGAACAGGGAGGAAAAAATCTGAGCCTGTCACAGCGTTAGGATACAAAGCATGTTTAGAGGGCATCAGACTTCATTACCAAAAATGATCCTCTGGAGTCTGGGGACCAAACAGTTGAAGAGTTTGAAGATGCCTTCAGACAATTAAGGCAAACCTACTCAGCAGTGTTCAGAATGATAAATAGCTCAAAGATTTATTTTTTATTTTTTTTTCCTTACTTAGGTAGTCACTCCGTTCTGGTGACTGCTCTTAAGGAAAATTAGTTATATTTTATTTATAATGGCGTATTTACACACATGTGTATGAATAGTTTCATGTGTTTTTTGGGACATACTGTTTCAGAAACCTGGCACTCACTGTTTTGGAACACACTGAATACTAAATGCCAGGAAAATGGAAAATAATACCCTTCCTACTATTAAGAGGTGTGAAGAAACAGAATTCCACAGAACTGGTAAAACTTGGATTGTAGAAATAGATAACCAGTAACCTCGAAGCTTTTCCCCCACCTCTCTTTGGTTAAGTGTAGGTATTTAGTCCTTAAAAGACAGCTTCTGTTGGTAGAGAGTTGCAGAATCCCTCTCTCAAGGGGTAGAGGGAGTATCTGGTCTATTTCTACTACTGAAAATAGTTTTATACAGGGTAAGTAGTTAATGCTTTTTATAGAAGTAGAAATTTATTTCGAGTGACAATATGATGATAGTCTCAGGTCTGAGAGCATTTGAATGGACAGTGCTTCTGTAATACAGCTTTATCTTGCACTTGTTTAGCCTCACATGAGCAAGAAATGTGTTGGCAGTCTGTTAGAGAATGTAGATGAACTTGTGACTGTTAAATAAACTGCAGTTCGCTTTGTGCATGTATTTATATATTCTAAGCATAAACATTGTACAGCTGAAAGATGATCACAGCCCTGAAAATATTTTTACTGTAGGGAAATAGAAATAAGTAAACCTATTAAATTCAGTATGGTTTCTGCATACCTAAATATATTTTGCTCAGATCTGGTTTAAGATTTTGGGTTTTGTGGTGGGTTTGGTTTTTTTTCCCCCCTAATGGTCTACATGCTATGAGGCATACATATTGCATGGAAGAAGGGATGCTATAAAAACATACTGAGACCTGGAATGCTTTAAAAAAATAGGAGGAGAATGCCCCCAAAAGCCAGTTTTTATTCGTTGCTGTCAAGGTAGCAGAGGCTGCACATCTTTTTTTCTAGTTCTGGTCCCACAGGTAGCCCTAAAAACTTGGCTGAAGAAAATACAAGCTAGCTATCATTTGTTTCTTGCTAATCACGATATTGATAACATGAGAGAAAGTTACAGTATATTGTTATCTCCAGTTGTGTGTTTATTTTCTGCAGTATTTTATTTACATACCCTTTTTCTGCAGCTACCAAATAGGAGATGATATTACAGCTGTATCAAATGTTTCAGCCAACTTTAACAAAAGTGAATGAGGTTTTAAAATATGACTGCCTAGAAACTTTTTGTATCTTGTATGTGAGTGTGTAGCTTTCCTTAATGTAAAGTAGATTGGTCATACTGTTTGGATGCGTTTGTTACAATACTATCGTTCGTATTTGGAACAGTAGGTTAAGAACTACTTATTTGGAAGGCCTGTGCAAATTGTGACTATTGGGTCTTTGATAAATTACAGAAGTTAAAATATTTTGAGAAATCTTACTGAATCTTACTTTCAAATACCAGATGAGAAATGCCAATTGTGAGCTAACTTTATGTGAAAATGACCTTTATGTGAAAATCGGATGACTAACAAGCTAAATAAAACTGCTTGTTATTCTGAAGTTCTCATGTAAAAAGCCAAATGTTGACGTGATTTCTTACACTTGTCTCAGAGCTGTACTCCCATCAGCTATTTTCTTTTGAATGACAGTGAAATGGGGATGCTGAAGGAGCTATTTCCTTGGGAGCAAGTAGAAGCTCAGGATAAACAGTTAGGACCCATGGGTTTTTTGGTATCTTTTTCACTCTTAATATTTTCCTTTAAATATGTTGTTCCTGGTGGCAATTACGACTTGTGCTGTAACACTGGTTAGGAAGCTCTGTTGCTTGATGAGGGTACACGTCTGTTTTTAGAAGGTATTAAAGTGGTTCCAGAAAGAAAACTTGTTCCTAAAACCTGGGTGTATCCCTTACAGGAATTTTATTTATCCTTTTGGGTTCCTTGGCTAATTTTGTGTGAGTCTTTGAGATTCCTCTAGTGGATGCTCCATGGCTTAAAGCGATGGGGTTTGATTTTTCAGACCCTAGATGTTGGCAAGATGTCCAGGTCTGAGCATTGCTGCCTGGTTACTGAAGTTATCGAAGGCCCACTGCTAGACGGTTTATGGGCCCCTGGTTTTGAAATGGGGGCATTTCAGGTTTGACAAAAGAAGCAACAGGATATTTAACCTAAATTAACGTAAGGGCAACCTGGGAGCCAAAAGGAACAGACTCCTCATGGGGACTTGGATGGATATGTGAGTAGGGGATGGGGTGTTGGCAGAAGAACCTGGGTGCTACTGGGGAGTTCCTTTTACAGCTTGTAGCAGAGAATGATGAGGCTGTTAGTGCTTTATAGCTGTCACTTCTCTGGGCAGTCAGGTTGGCAGCAAGGGACTGACGGCTTCAAGCAAAGTGGTTTTGTCTCTTTCATCAATAGAGTTTCTACTTGCTTTTCAAATGTGGGAGAAATAGGTTGACAAGGTCCTGTAAAGGAAAGCCTTTATGTTCTCACAGATCCCTGGTCAGATAGTGCATAGCACCTTGAACTATCAATGCAAACAAAGGTTGGCCACAGTATGGCCTCTGCTTAAAGTAATTTTGACAAGCCAACAGAAGTGGTAGGTCAATGTCTTAACAATCCGTTTTAAAGTACCAGGAAGGAACACAACCTTTTCCTGCAAGCTGTAGGTATAATTGCTTTGCTTAATAAGTTAATGTAAAAACCTGCGTGCCACTTTACTTTTAGGTTGTTAAGTTATTGTTCATCTGTAGTTCAGATATTCTTTGATCTTTAAGGCTTACTTGGATATCATTAAATATCTGGAAAAAATAATTCTTCCTTATTACTAGTGGTTTTAGGTATTTGTGGGGAAGAGGATAACCAAGGTTGCTACTTGCTGTGATGTTATTTGATAAATGCATAATTCTAAAGGTGTTTCAGGTGCACATTGATAAAATGTATCAATTGGTGATCTCTGCATCAGTGACTGCCATGTGTAACATCCTGTTGAGAAGGGTCTTCACTTAGTAGGTGAGCACTAGGTAGACTTGTGTTCCAAAACTCAAGCAATTAGGTTCAGGGTTTTTTTTCTGTACTGTCACTGAAGTGTTTTGTCATATGCTTATCTTCAGTAGCCAGAGGGAATACAAGAATGTGTGTGTTAAGCAAAGGACTTGTGGAAGTTGAGATGCTGTTCTACTAGAGTTTTAAGTAACGCTGTTGCTTTCACAGCTGCTTTGAAAGGGTATTCTTAGTTGTAGGAAGCATCGGAGAGGTTGTTGCCTGGCTGTTGGGTTAAACATCGCTTTTTTGCCTAGGGAAGCAGAGTTTACAGCCTAATTTAGTAAGAGAGAAAAAGCATCTGAAATCGCCGCTTGTTTCCGTAGGTATTGCTTTTTGGGGCTGGTGGAGAGTTGTTTTTTTGGGTGTGTTGTGTCTGTTTGTTTTCATACCCTTGTTGATTATGGAGTTAGGAAAGGTCAACCAATAGCAGTTGGTTCCAGAAACACTGCTGAGAGGTTAATTTAGAAATGCTTTGTGACTATTTCAGCAGTATTTGTATGAATCTCACATATTTGTGATCTGAACCTTTACCTGTTCTCTCTTTCAGCAGTAAGAGCAGCAGCTAGGAAGCCAGTGGGATTCTCTCTTGGGGGGGGTGCAGAGGAAGGGACCAAAACATAAATGCCTTGCCAGGCTGTTTGGGTTTTACTTTGTCCTTGCTATCGAGAAATCAGTTCCTGGACAGGTTTTTCCAGGCTGTCTTCTCTGAAGCCAAGTTGTGTGATGCACAGTTAGGGACACGGGCAGCTCTGGTTTCCATCACGATGACTTAGTTGTACAGATAGCACGGCAAACTGTGGCAGTGTGTGTTGGCATGCAGAGACTTGAGGTGCTGGTAGTGTTGAACTTCTCTTAGAGGAACAATTAAGAAAAGAATTATCTGCTGGTAGAGAGTGAACACTTAGTATATGATAAAACCACTTTTGCCATAGCTGAACAGAGTAACAAAAGTAGGCACATCACAACTATGATGAGTAAGTGGTTTTATGGAACTTAAAAGACGGAGGGGAGAAATGGCCTTTGTTTCAACTAGAGCAATTCCAGTTCTGTAGACGTGAACTGCATTCTTCTCTCTTTGTAGAAAAAAATATAAATTAAATGCATTTATTTTTAATCTAATGAGATGTTGCTGAATTGACAAATGCAGGCTGAAACAAATCATGTGTGATAATACATCTTGCTATTTGTTCCTGTTTAAAAAAAATACATCTGTTTAGACACATTTTTAACTACAGGACTAACACAAATCCGTTTGTAGTCTGTTCTACATATAGGCTACCATAACTAGGAATCTAAGCCAGAGATATATTTCTCAGTTCTCTGAAATTTCAGACATTATTTAGTGGATACTACAGTAGCTATGTAGACTCTTTGTTTAAATATAAACCTATTTTGGTTTAAATACTCATTTAGATCCAGAAAATGTAATGGAGCTATCTATTGAGCAGATTTTCTATGTGACTCTAAATTACATTATACCTTACAAAATCAAATCCTGTATGGCTATTCTGTTTTCAGTCTTACCACCTGGTCTGACAAGATTACCTGATCTATGTGAACAAATCACACTAATATCTGTAGGAACCCTAGGGTCAAAAAGGAGATATTTTGTATAGAGTGCCCCTAAGCAATAAAATTCAGTATTGCAGCAAATATGGATTAGTCTTAATTCTGACAACTGACAAAGCAAGTGCTGTCATGATCATTAGTGTCTGTGGATCTTATCTTAAAAAAAAAAGCCTAAATTTCTACTAGTACCTAAGCTGATCAGAGATTTATCAAGTTACTCAGTAGGAACTGGCTTGAATTATTTCCCAGTAACCACCAGTCTTTAGTTTGCCTTTTGCTTGCGTATGTAAGTAGACTTGAATGAAACTTAAAATAAGCATTTTCGGGATATTTGTTCAGTGTCACACTGATAGTTCTGAAATTTCTCAGTATCTGTTTTGGGTTTTTTGCAGATGATACAGCTCTAGATGAAAGAAGGATTTGTCTTCACAACTCCCTTTACAGTATCTGAATAGTGAAGGCACAATGGACACTTTTTAGAATTTTACAGGAATCGAAAATCATCTAGAAACAAAACGTTGGACTTAGAGGAATAACAGACTCCAGAGAGCCCAGAAATTGGTCACAGAAACTGAATTTGGCCATACAGCTTGGGAATGAATACCATTGAGACGGCAAAGCTTGAAGAGCATATGGAGGTTCAAAACAATGACACTTCTAGTGGCTACTCACGACCTACTCTCTCAGTCAGTGAAGAGAACAAAAATGGCACGAGCAAACCAAAGGGCTTGTCTAATGGCCTGCGAAAAACAGCAAAAAAGTATCCTGATTACATCCAGATTGCCATGCCTGCTGAGGCTAGGAACAAATTTCCTCTGGAGTGGTGGAAAACAGGCATTGCCTTTGTCTATGCTCTCTTCAACTTGATTCTAACAACTGTCATGATCACTGTGGTCCATGAGAGAGTACCTCCAAAGGAGCTGAGCCCTCCCTTGCCTGACAAATTTTTTGATTACATTGATCGTGTGCAATGGGCTTTTTCTGTATCAGAAATAAATGGAATGATACTAGTTGGATTATGGATATTCCAGTGGTTGTTTCTTAGATACAAGTAAGTAGCCTTTTTTTTTCCTCTGCTGGATGTTTTCAGAATGTTGGTTTCCCTCGTTTACTCTGGGTAGCAGAACTCTTATGGTAGCATCTGTAGCAATATAGTAGAGTAGGGATTGAAGGAAAATGAAAAAGGGATGACTTCTTTAGAAAATGTTCCAGTGTCCATGCTAGATATGGAAACACAGGTTTATCCTGATTATTGAATAATGCTTTTAAATCCACATTTCTGACATCTGTGTTGTACTAGTCAAACTTATTCTGGGATTGAGCTCTTCAAAGTGTGTTTACTGACATGGCAATATTTAAACAGAAGAAATGATGATGATGTAAAAAATCTCATCCAAATTTGAGTAGGAACCTGATGTCCTCTACAGCTAGACTACAAGCTTTTTCCTTTGTCTTCATTTGCTTAAACTAGACATGTTTAAGTCAAGTACATGTTATAATATGGGAGTAAAACGAGAAGGTCACTGAGTTGAGGAAAGCTATGCTCAACTGCGTGCCTAAGTTAGAGTAAGGCCATGTTCAACTGATTACATAGATTTGGTGGCAGCTTTGTGGTAGCTATGTGCTATTATGAGTTAGCAAGACTGAAACCTGAAGAAAGGCTTTTTAGTATTTGATTTAGAGAAATGTGTTGTGAAGAGCAGGGGTCGGAGCTGCTCTTTCATTCTAGAGATTTAGTGCTATATTATAATAAAGCTAGAGCTCCATAACTGTTGTATGTATATCCTGCGTGTGAACTCTGTACTCATTTTTTTTCCCCACTTCTCTTTCAGATCAATAGTGGGACGCAGGTTCTTTTTTATAATAGGAACTTTGTATCTGTACCGCTGTATTACTATGTATGTTACCACCTTACCTGTGCCTGGAATGCATTTTCAGTGTGCACCAAAGGTAAGAGCCTTTGCTACCTAATTCTTGCCTTGGTCTCTGCGTGAGTCATTACAGCTTATTAGAGCCAATAGAAGATAATATTCTAGGTGTTATTTAATAACACAAATCACTGTCAGCTGATGTCTTCAGAAACACAGTGATAAACCAAAAGTTGTTTGATACAGGAAGAGCCTCAAGCCATTGCTGCAGTTAAGATGCTTTAAATGAGAGTACCTATGTTGAAATAGTGCTGCTACCAAATTAGTAAACTTGCTTCTGAGGCTTAAGCTAATCACTCTAATACTGCAGCAATGTTTTCTCTTACATGGTGGGATACCAAAGGTTAATATTGTAATTCATAGGTTCATACACAAGCTTGTGTTGCAGTATCCTTTAAAAACCCCCACAGTGTTATCATGTGCTTTGTCCTGTTTCTCACACTATTTTGTCAAGAGGTGTCACATTACCTGAAGTCAGGTGCCTGTACCTGCTTCCAGCCTGCAAAATGCGTATAAATGTGACTAACACAAGTTCAGCTGTTTTAAATGAGCTGATACATATAGAAACATGTACATGCTAATATTTCTACAAGGGTAGTTAGGTGGCGACACAAAGGAAATCTGTTACTGCCACAAAAAGTAGTAGACATATAATTGCCTTGGAACAAACTGAATTGTGTTGGCTGCGTTGAAAGAGCAATGCACTTGAGAGAGTAAGAAACAGTATGGTTGTGTACTGAGAAGGTAAGCATTTTGAAACCTAAAAAATATTGCTAATTTGTTTGGGAGACAAATTTATCACTACTTGTGTAGAATCTTGTTGGTCTTGAGGTACACCATCATGTCTGTTCAGTCTTACTCTTTCACATTGGGACAGCTTAGGAACATAGTGGATGAACTACTTTCCTTATGAATCGATATCTACCTGAAAAAGCTTTATTGACATACCACTATTGTAAAGACTCAAACATTTTCTTCTAGTAGGTTGGAGAATGACTTTGCGTATAGTCGACAGTGTAGTGAGGAATGGGAAGGGATAACCAAAGGGAAACTTAAATGTCTATGCTGAAAGTGAATTTACTAGTATTAAAACATGATGAATTAATTGAACTCTAGAAAAACTTGATACCTCTTCTGGATATTTTTTTTGTTCCATGTGAATATTTTTATGATTGTGGAGAACAGTTATCTCTATCTTGTTGTGGGTTTGTTTGTTTGTTTTGGTGTGGGGGTTTTTTGTTGTTGTTTTTTTTCTAGAGTTAATCTGTAAACAGCTAGGTGAAATTGAGTGCCTAATATTTATGAGAAATCAAAAGCTGATCCTAATGCATGTTTAAAAAAAAAAAAACAAACTCAAAACTCTAAATTTGAGTAAGTGCTGACTGAGTTTCTAAAGAAACCTAAAATTAAGTTTGAGGTTTTTGTCCTGTAGGAACATTGCTCAGCTCTGAACAGAATGACAGAAATGGTACACAAGGTTGTGCTATATTAGAACTGGTTTTAAATGTATTTTATCCATTCCATTACTGGCTATCATGAGATACCTGACCTTACAAATTTTTAATGTTTACCTTTCCTTTATATTCTGCATCTCATTCTCATACAATGCATATTTTAAAATGGTCTAGAGAGGCACAGGCAGAATGCTAGTGTTTTCAAGCTGATCTTTAACACCTGTCAACTTTGATATGTATGCTGATTTGTTTAAGAATATGTGAAAGAAAGCCAAAGAAAATGAGAATAATTTGTGTCATTTTCTCTGTGACTCCACATATGTTTGGGCAAGAAGTTTACTCAACTCACTTATGGTGTATCTTTAAACGTACTTTTTTGTACTTTTTTTCCTGGTGTTCTAGTTGAACGGAGATTCTCAGGCAAAGGTTCAGAGGATCCTGCGGCTGATTTCTGGTGGTGGTCTGTCCATAACTGGCTCACACATCCTGTGCGGAGACTTCCTGTTTAGTGGTCACACTGTGGTATTAACGCTGACCTACCTGTTCATCAAAGAGTGTAAGTGATGGTATTTCAAGGCACTTCTCTTGTTCCAATCTGTTGTACTGAGAAAGCACATGATAAAGTACGTTTAAAACCAAAAGTCACTGGTCAGCTGTACACACACTGTACATGTACAGGTTCGAAATACAAATCCAAGTCATGATTGCTGAGCAAAAATGGAATGTGGGGGTAGTAGAAGTAGTGTGGGCTTTAAGGGCTTAATTGTCTAGATGTGTCACTTCTGTCCTTATAGAAAGTGTTTACTGGTTGATTGAAGCAAGCTAGCTTTTCATTATTAATTGACAGGTTATTCAAATTTTGGGTAAAACGTACTGTAGTTAATTATGCAAATTACTCTGTGCAGGTTGGCTGATATAGCTTAAATTTGAAGGAATTTTTGTGGCTTGATCACAGTGCCATTGTGCACTTCTACATCCAGAACCAATGTCATTTTTTTTAAGTGTGCTGTACGTTTGTTACTCCAAACAATGAAAAGTTGATTCATGCTCCTTGGATGTCTTCTGCTACTTATGCCTCTGGAAATTGATAAGAATTTGTCAAGCACACAGAAGATATAGGTGGGGTTATTGTTTCCCCTTTTGCTTTACATTGTTATGGGGCATGAAGGGAAAAAAAAAATCTGTACTGCACACATAGTATTGATTGAAGCTCTGGAGAACTGAGCACCAACTTCTAAATGTGAAATATGGTAAGCAATACTCTACCCTGGGAACTTGGCCGCTCATGAATGCGTGGTGGGGAGTTCCCTTTTCCAATTCACATGTTTGGAATTGGAATCTTCTCTCCTGTTGTGTCCCAAGCTATGCAAATGCTAGCTTGGCTCATGGGAGAATGTGTAATTCTCACTGAAACAAAAATAAGACTAGCCAGAATCAGCTGAATGCCTTCCTTTTATTAAAATGTTGAGGGAAGGAAGTGTTGCAGTGCTACATTCTGTCTCAAACAAGAAGCACGATATAAAAACGCCTGTCTAATAGTGCAAACTTCAAATCTGCGGATGCGAAACATTCTTCTTCCAGCAGTGATTTGAGGTGCTGATTATAGCCTGCTGATTCTTAGGCCGAGGTTGTCCCTGTAAAGTGAACGTTACTGGGAGAAAGGCATGTGTAACTCATCAAAATTACCAGAGCAATATTGGAAAAATAGCCTAGTAATAGATTTGGTTTTTTCCTTAATGCCGGTCATATACTCTTTAATATTCTTAGTAGCAGGAAAAATACAGATAATCCAGTATTTCCAGGGCTAGTGTAACTCATGTACTTTTATTATATGGGGCTGGAGGAATTGTATCACACAAACTCTTGTAATGAGCCCTTTGCTGCCAAATTGTTAGGCTTATATTTCTAGTGGAGTTGTGCTCTATAAATGAGAAATGCATAGCTTTCATTTTTCTGCCTCCCATATAATTAGCAAAATGTTATCTGAGTAAGGGCTTAAGCCCTATAATTGTTCTGAATTAGAGGTTGCTTATGGTATTCTTTCCTGCTCTTTGGATATGACATGTCTTCAGTACAAGATGCATTCTGAGGTTTTTATTATTTCTGGCTCAGTGGATTTTTTTTCCGCTGCTCTTCCTTTCCTGTTTCTTCGTTTATTCCCCCACACTCCATTTTTTTTTTTGCCCAGAATAGTTATTTAGGTTTTTAGCCTTAGTATGTCTTTCTTGCTTGAGGCTGTTTTCATCAGCTTCTTGAGATGACTTGGCTTCTTACCATTTTAAATTTTTTTTTAAATCAGCACATAGAGATTTATCCGCAATGTTTTTCAGAGAGCTGAGAGAATTCACTGTTTTGACACTTGCATAAAAATGTAAGTCCTCTTACAGCAACTATAATGCGCAGGCTTCTCAAGCCGCTATGGGTAGGCTTGTTGAGATCAGTAACTTTTCTGCCAGTATTGTGTGAAAGCAAAGGCTGACCATTGCCCCACGAGGCAAGGGGTGCCAAAACCTCCCACTGTGACTAAAATGAAGCCCGTTAGCCTGTCAGGAGTTATGAATGGTCATTGTGACACCCAAGGCATTTTCCAATGGGGAGAAAAGGGCAGGGAAACTTTTCCACTGAAGTGGCTTAAATGCATTTTGAAGAAGAACTTCACTGCCGTTTATTAATCTTTAATGAAAGAGTATAAATTCACATACTGTACTTCCCTGTACAGCGTGTTCTGTTTCACAGAACAGAGGTTTCATGCGAAGTAGTTAAATCCTAGGAATTAAAATAAGAGTGTCTTGTTTATTCTCTGGTCTCTGCTTGGGTTATGCTTTACTTGAGTGTAACTTTACTTGAGCAGAGATTTGATACACACTTTATTTTACCTGTATGTCTTGCCTCAATTCTCTTCCCCCTGCACGCCATACCCTGTAACTGATTCAACTGAAAAACTAACAATTTGACTAGAAAATAGGTGATGGTGCTGTCTACCCCTAGCTACATGCTCATGTTGGATTTACTTTACAAAGCAAGAACACCTCAGTGAGTTTGCAGAATTCTTTAGTCTTGTTTTCTGTGTCAAAACAGGGGTTTTGTACTGGAGTAGTATAAATGAGTTATGTTTTAAAATTTAGTAGCCTTAATTAAATAATCTTTTCCATCTTTTCCCCTTCCCTCTGTGGATTTCTATAATAATGTACATGACTTATTTGTGTGTTTTTTCCCATTACTTTCCTGTTTCACAGATTCACCACGTCATTTCTGGTGGTATCACTTAATCTGCTGGCTAATGAGCGCTGCTGGCATCATTTGTATCCTCGTTGCTCATGAACACTATACCGTAGACGTCATCATTGCTTACTACATCACCACACGGCTTTTCTGGTGGTACCACTCCATGGCTAATGAAAAGGTGAGTGGCAAATACCTTTACAATCAATGTATGGCCTGTGTTTGTTAATACTACTCAAAGCTCAAAATTAGTTTTTAATTTCATGATAAAAGTAGAGGTTCCATATTGAAGTTTAAACCAGTTGGACAAGGACTTTCACTTTACTGTGGTTTATGTAAATATTTAATGCGTTTGGGAGTTGTTTTTTGATCTGCAGCTGTTATTAAGTTATTTAAAAAATGACTTTTATACAGTTATTTTAAAAATTCCTGATATTTTGGCTTAAATACATTTTTTTGAACTTCAAGGCTTTATTGCTTTAGTGGATGTATAGACTAGCCCTTGTTTGTCTAAGGTTATGAATAAAGAGTAGTTTAGTAATAAAATTTCTGACCAGCCTGAATTACCTAGATCACGCTAAAATTCTAGTGACAGTTCTTCTGTAGATGTCACTAAAATTACACTTTTTCAGAAGGCATCTGCTGCACTTTCAAACAGGAGCGTAGCTCTCCAGCCATTTTAATCTAGTTTTCAACTATTAGTCATCAATGGAAACACGACATGCCTGAAAGGACTCGCGTTCAAAAAGACTTAAGTGCTTCATCTCCCTGAATTTTGTACAGCAACAAAGCATCCCTTTATCTTAAAGATGCTCAGTTTGTAATATACCTTTGGACTATAATTATGCTGTCTCAATACTCCTGTTTTTTTCTAGGCTAAATGCACTTCATCTTTGCAGAAATGCATGCAAATATTGCATTTTTGTAGTTGTCTTGACACAACGTAATTGATTATAATGCTTTAAACTGATTGTCTGTTTCCTTTTCCTTTTTACCTGCTTGTGCCAATACAGACTCTAAAGGTCTCTTCGCAGACAAATTTTCTCTCTCGAGCATGGTGGTTTCCAATATTTTATTTCTTTGAGAAGAATGTGCAAGGCTCCGTTCCTTGCAGCTTTTCCTGGCCAATATCTTGGCCTCCCAGCTGCTTCAAATCTTCATGCAAAAAGTATTCACGGGTTCAGAAGACGGGAGAGGACAATGAAAAATCTACCTGAAGAAAAGATGGAAAAGCATCTGCTCTGTTTTTTTTACCAAAACATTAATGCTGTAACCAAAGTTCTTACGAGGACTACACTGTAACTGAAGAAGTGGACCAAGCTTCTGTGCAATTGATTGGAAAGACAATTGTAGACACATGTTGCCATTTCGTATGTTTTCCTATCATCAGGCTGTACAGACCTATTCTACTCTTCAGTGCTAATAGAATGCGCCACTTATGGGATTTTTTTATTAAAGATGGAGCAGGACTTTGCTTTACTAATGAGATAGAGGTGCCAAAGACCACACTAACACTTTTGTTACTAAATCTCTCTCATCCACAGAAGCACCCAAAAATCTCATCTTCAGAGTTCTGGAGTGCATAAGGGCAAAAACATGCTAGAATGTAAAGGCACAATATCAGCATATTGAGGTATATAAAAAAAATACGAACACAATTGTGGGAAGTGGTTTGTTGCGTTATTCTTGCTAATGAAGGTAAGGCCTTTGCGTGACTGATACAGCTGGAAGCGAGTCTTGACTTTTTTTACACTCTGTGGGTATGACTATCTTAGGACCCTAAAATACTACTTACCACCGTTATCTGCCATATATTCTGCTATATACCAATTTTTACATTTTTATTAGTAATTTTATATTTAAACTTGTGCTACCTGATGACCTTGCAAATTAGGAATAGCTGCTAACATCAGAGCTCAAGGAGCCTAAAATTTTATTTTTAAAAAAGGACACAGTTTCAAAGTCTAAATCTTTAATTCCAGTTTGGCCTTGTGTATATAGCTATACAGTGCCTATTAGTGTATGTACATGCATATACAAAGGAAAGCACACACTGCTGTGTAGTTAAACACGTACTAAACAAAACTACTTACTGGGAAGAGTGATCATACAGTTCTTAATTAAGGCAAAAGTCCTACAGATCCCACCTGCTTGAGGAATGCAAGGCCATGTCCAAAATGGGGCTATCTTTAAAGGAAACTTTTTAATTTTAGTAGCTATCTCTTGCTGAAACTATGTAGCAAGTTTGCTTGGGAGCCATAGTTCTGCGTTGAATTTCTTTTTTACCTGTTGGCACTAATTTCTATGACTGACTTTATAAAACCAAACAAGTGCCAAGGTAGACGCCTACAACAGTAGCATTTCTTCAGTTATTACCTAAACCCATTTCATATTAAATGACACTGTGGTGGAACTTAGATTCCTTTTTTCCAGGCTTTCAGTCCAACTAAAACAGCCAGTTAAGCAAGTTGGCTGATAATGTGGGAAATTACCATGGCTTAAACAAGTAACCTGGTTCTTGTTGTTTTTTGTTGTTTTGTGTTGTTGGGAAAGTAGAAAATTAGCGTACAATGTTTAACCATTTGTGTTCTGTATTAATTTCTGCCGTTTCAAATCTTTGGTAAAACCTGATAGCAAAGAGAAAGCTGCATTAAGTGTTGAAGCGATACTAATATGAAGGAAATGCTGCTTATTTTAAGAATGTCTTGAACTGAGTGACAAGCGTGAAAACAGTTTAGATAATGACAACTTGTTTTTAAAAAGTGCAGTTGAAGTTATAAAAGTTATAAAATGCAAGTATTCAAATATATTTTCCTTTTTTCAGTTAAGGGGATCAATTGCTGAGTTGTACATGAGAATATTATTGATGTGCATTTCAAATATTTTTGTGCGTTATCGAAGTCATACAATAAACAGTGTTCCTTACAATATGTCCTTGGTAAAACTTAGCTAAGAAAGAAATTCAGCTGCTGTTCGGTTTTGTTATTTAAAATAAGCTTCTTAAAATCTTACAACATGGCCCTGGAAGTTGTGTGTGTCCAAGCATACCTATGTTTTCATTTGCTTGCTCCTGGCAGACCATGCAGAGCTAAAAAGGCCAACATCTATATGAAAGTCCTTTTTCCGTATCGTATGAATGGATCTGTTCAATGTCAGTCTGTAGATCTCCCAAGATACTTGTTATATCAATCTACTTTGTAGAGGATAATTTTTTTTAAGCTGAATTCTAAGCTTTGCGATATCTTAAATATGGTCATCTTAAGCCACTTGTAGTAATAATATCTTTCAGAACTCATGAATGAATTTCATTAGTGGTAACCACGCCTTGAAAATAACACCATGAAGAGCGTTCCAGTAAGGAGCTTAAACAGTGGGTTTCATCTGGTGGCTGAGTAATAACTACTTTTATAGTCTAGATAGCTAATTGTATAACCACCACCATTTCTCTAATATATCTGCAAAGTAGAATTTCTTCGTACAGGATGGGGTGTTTATTTTTTACTCTTATTCCTATTTCTGGAAAGAAAAAAGATGGAAGCGATGAAATAGAACCAAGTAAAGATTCTGCTTTTGTTGGGCAGTGTGCGCTTTCATCCTCCTGCTGAATTAGATTGAAACTTCTATTGTAACACAAAAGGAAAGTTTAAATAGCAGCCCTAGCTCAAAATGCTTGATTCCTGTTCTGGTTTGCCCCCAACTTAAGTGCTTAAATTGTCTCCATTGTATCAAAGTGCTCAGGAGGGTTTGTGTGTTTTTAACTAGCAGAAAACCCCAGTTCTCTGTTCTCTCCAGCTTTAAATTGCTTTTGCAAACTTGGATGGTATAGATGTATTTGAGGACTTTAGGCCTATATGTAAGGTGATGAAATGGCTTAAGTAATGGTATATGCTAGTGCTTACTGCTGTTTATCTGATACCAACCACAGCTGCGATATAAAAATTATTAATTTTAAGAACTTAGTGATTATTGTATAAAAACACTATAAAGCTGAAAACATGGTTTCATCCTGAGATGAAAAAGGATTGCAGTAGGTAAAAAGGACAGGAGAAACTTAGACTCGACTTAATGTACCAGCCACTTGACTGCAGGTTTATTTGGGCTGTATATGCATGTCACTGCAAATTTTTTCCCGAAGTTACAATAATTTTTTTACAGATGTCACATGAGGTGCACCTGTACTGTGCCTAGAAAGAAAATGCTCCTTCTCTCTACTGAAGAGCATTTACATGCTAAACTTCCCAGTTTTTTGTTTTTTGTTTTTTTTCTTTTTTTTTAAAAAAGGCACTACTGTTGTATACCTGGGCTATCAGTTTGACCTAGATGCTATTTGGTGCTTTGCATTTATGAAACAAGCTTTCTTAAATGCCTAACCCAAATTTAAACCTGGATTTAAAAGGTTAACTTGAGCACTTAAAGAATTATGCTATTATGTGGTCATGCTACATATGCCTATTTCCAGTGCCAGAAATGATTAACATACACTTGAAACTGTTGTAAACTGACTTTTACAGTATATGCTTAGCACTCCCATGTGGACGAAAATGGTACTAAATGTTAATCATTCTTTGCTGTTTGCTTGGAAAGATAGCTACAGGTGGGGTAACAGCAAAAAGAGCTGTGCTAGATGTTACTATAATCTCTAGTACGGGATTTGCTTCCCTCCTTAAGGGGGGGGCATGGAGAAAAGGAAGGGGGGAAAAAAATAAGGCTATATTTATATATTAAGATACACTACCTTCACGTAATAGAGGAATAAAGCTCAATGATCGAAACAGAACTGGGAAGTATTTTAAGAGATAAGAGAGAATTCTTTTAATTAGATTATTACAAATCCACTTATCTGTACCTTACATCAGAATCTGTTCAAACTCTGGCTTTCTCCCATCATTAGTATCTGGCTAGACAATTCAGCCTAAGTTGTTTGGTACTAACACATTCTTCTCATTTCATTAGATATGGAGTATGATTTACAGTTCTAGAGACCAGATCCATTAACTTCAGTGCCATTTACTTTAAATGAACTTTCGCACAGCTTTTTTTTTTTTTTTTTAACTTAAACCCAAAAGACCACACATATACACAAAGAAAACCTATCTTAAAGATTCATGGGGTAATTTTGAAAATATGTCCAATCTATCAGATGTACTGGAACCATTTCTCCTTACTGGCAGGCTTACCAACTGTAAAGCTCCATTGTCATCGCGATGTTTTTACAATATGTGTTTTGGACTTTCCTAGAAGTCTTCGCATGGCACACAAAATTTGAGTGATACTGTAACACTGAACACTTCAAGATGTCAGTGTTCTATACCAGGCAGTGTAAAATCAATGTCCTGGATTCAGTTACTGAAAAAAAGGGGTCTTAAAAAGAAATTAAAAAGAAGTTGGACACGATTCAGATGAGAATTGCTGCTTAAGTGCACGTGAGAAAAACATCCTAGTGTGCCACTGAAATAACTTCACTTGTAAGTTAGCCTTCATATGCTACTCTGGGATGCTTCCCAGTGTCTTGAAAGAAAAAAAAATAGTGCCAAGAAACTGTGAATGAAGACAAAGGCTTTTGTTCTAGTATTCACAAGGAAAAGGAAAGAAGATGAAAACTTTGAAGTAGATGGTGATGGCTTTTTATGCAAAATTGAGATACAACTCCACCTAATTTCTAAGTAATGTAGAATTAAATTGTTGATGTGTAGTAGTGCTAAAAAAGCAAACAACCCAGACTACCAACCTATAAGGAAATAGTGCAGTATTAAGCACTTCATTCTACAGCAGAGATGTGTGTCTTGTGCTGTGGACTGTGCTGGTTCTCATCTGTAACTTACAATTTAAAAATAGAACTCAGAGATGCTTGGAGATTTTAAAATATTTAAATATGATTAGCAATTTTTTATAAGCTGTTACTCCAAAGTACCACTCATAGCTTCTACAACAAGGAAGCACTGCAATGCTTGAAACATACAGAAGCGTTTTTCAATTGGCTCAAGTTTCCATGGATTTAACCATTTATTTAAATCTTATTAACCTAGGGATTTCAGGCTAGGTACAGGTAACTTAAATATTGTAGGAAAAAGTTCTGGTTCTAAACTTATCTCTTACTTTGGTAGGTAACAAAACAACTTGGAATGCCTGAATGATGCTTTAAGATAAAGTAATGATATTGTGCAGTCCCTAGTGTCTGTCTAAAATACTGGGGGTGAGGATCCCTTCTCTCCTGGTGAAAATAAGTGCTTAAAAACTCAGGAAGATTTAACTTGTTTTCAATGAAAAGATTTTAGTTCCTAAGGCCTTGGAGTTTAGCAAACACTAAGAGAAGTTGTTGTGTGGCTGTTTGCTGAGGGCAAACCTTTAGCTCAAAGATGTGACCCAGGTAGGCGGAAAGCACAAACCAGCCCTTGCTGGAAGAAGTAGTTGTGACTTTTTGAATTCAAATGATATTGGCTGCATACTATATGGTATCCATAATATAATGGGAAAAAAATGCTGTATTATACCATTATATTTAGTGTTCACTTTATTTTTCAAATGGTTCTGTATTAGTTGGCCTAGTCATTCCCCTAGATGAAGAGTGTTTTTGTCCTTTACTTGCTGTATAGTTAGTCGTAACTGGGTTTAGTTTTGGTGTCAATGGGAAAAAATGTAGATCCATTGTATACAGGGCCTAAGGTGTTTTTAAAGTCTTCACATGTGGGTTTCTTCTAGCAGAAATACTGTTCTTTCAAGCTATGCCTATATAATATTAATTTCAGCTCTTGTATTTGCCCTCTACATAGTAAGGCCCTTAGGAGAGTTAGCATTTGTGAAACTGCAAAGACTTACTACAGAACCATTTCCTTTGTGCCAATTGAAATCAATTTTCACAAAAGAACTTTGCTGAAATGTGTCTGAAGGTGACTTTTGCCTCTGTGTTTGTGGGTGGTGCTGGTTTTTTGTTTATTTTTAACTAAAAAGCAGTCAGAAACTAGTCTGAAGTAAAGGCGCGTTGAGCAGGTGGGCAGCCAGGCCCCATGCAGGCACGGGTATGCGGAGCAGGGTCTCTGCAGCATTCGCTGTGTTGGATGGAGTGCACAGAGGCTTCTCTGGGAAGATGAACCAGGTTGTACCTACACAGCAGGCTCTGAGCCATCTTTGCTTCTCCGTTTGAGCTCCTTTCTGACTGAGGGCACAGTACCAAAGGTGGCAATAGCTAAAAAGTACAGTGGAGATCACTTATACCCCAAAAAACTATGACAGGGCTGAAAAGGCAGACTGCTGTAAAACCAGTCACCAGAGAGCTGTGTTGTAATTGAGTATATATTCTGGTGTTACTTCAGGCATGGGAGTTGCATGTAAAATGAGTGGGTCTGTTTTCTTTTTAAATTACTATTGTTATTTATTTAAATAGAGATTACAGGAGTGCTGAGAATATCATGAGGAAATTTATCTCCCTGCTTTTACCTCTACCAGTGAGGTGTTTGTATATGGACCTAAATCAGTATTGGCTAAACTCCACCTCCTCTTCTGAGGAACTTGTTATCAGTGCTTTGCTACTTCTGTAAAAACTGGTTTTGCATTCCACTTTTTTCATAGTTTGTTGCCATTCAAATTGGTGCTTGCACTTTAGCCTGAGGCTGCTTTGGGCTGCTGTCTTACTTTATCTGCTTCTATTAACTACCTTTTCTAAATGGCTCAATACAGAAGAGAAGGCTTTACCTTTGAGAAGGCTCCAAAATTGAAGCCAAAAGGTATTCTCGCCAGACCCATCTTTGCACAGTTTGAAACTTGAAATCATTTTCAAGTACAAAACCTAACATTCTAGGGCATACTTTTAATCTCAGGAACCAATTCTTGTTTGTTAAATGTTTAGTACATTCATTTGTGTTTATTTTCCTCACTCAGGACAACATGTGAGATGTGAAAAAGAAATTCTGGGCGTTTTATGAGGTCAGGGCCACACCAAGGAACCCGAAAGAGGAAATAATGGTTTGGCTGTGGTTCTGGTGCTTTCCTTGTGACTTTGGGGAGAACTCTGGCTTCTGTAGAAACAGTACAGGAGGTCACTTTGAATTGCAACATGGCTCCATCCTCCTTGGGTGGCAGCTTTTCTTGCGTGATTTCAGCTGAATCTGCAGCTCTGTACATTGATTGGAGCTGTACATCCAGCCTGTGAAAAACTAGGCAAGGCAAGCCCTTGGCTGCTGAGGAGCCCTAGATGGTAATATAGGAATGCTGGAATGCCTGCATGGTAAGGAGCTAATATATGACCTTTTTTTAATAGCTTTAGGGTCCAGTTCTGCAAACGCTGTACAGTATAATGCTACAATAACAAATGATACTACTTAGACACCTTTTGTGCTCTAGTTGCTACTAATGTTTGCAAACTGGGCCTCAGTTTTACATACATTGTTCATAATTAGCAGGAGTTGGCTTTTACATTGCAAAACTTTCGGGATGACGCTTTCTAGCACATGAGCTATTTTAGTTAAGCGGGTGATAACTCAGTGTTGTGGTTTGCTGCTCACCATGAGATAGAGTTGTGATTTGTAAGATGTTGCAATCATATGTTCACTGTGTTAAAAGAAAAAAAAGACACAACAACAACAAACACACCCCAACCTATTGCACTAGCTGTACTTCAAAAAAAAGCAATAATGTGAGCATCTTGTAGCTTTTCTCTCCAGAGGTGCTATCTGTCATGAGCACTTGCACTATTGACCATGAATGTGGTAAGAACCTGTTAAGGAAATGGTCTTACGTGGTTTACTCAGCACGTATGAGTTGAAACTTCTTACGGTCAGCCTGTGTACTAACAAATGCAATACTTTGTCGGACTACTTACATGACCACCCGCATCTTTAAAAATCAAAAAACTATGTCCATTTCTGGTGCTAATGATCTCTTAATTATCAAGAGCTGGTATTCTCTTCTTACCCGTGAACATTAAGGAAAGCTGTTGTGACACCTTTTCAATAAAGCAAAATTCCTCTACATTTTAAGCCTGTACCAAATGCTTTTTATGTACATATGACCCTTTTCTATTTCTGTTTTATATAAAAACTGCGAAATATTATAGCAAGTATTTTTAATGCAGGAAAACCTTAGGAGTGTATATGGGTCTAGGCTACAGGTGCAAGATTAAATTTTCACGCATGCTTATGATAGCTAAATTTCTCAAACTTGGTCTAAAATGTAAGAATTGTATTGGCTAGGATTAAGGCATAGGCTAATAGTTAACAACAAAAAAATCTGGCTTCCAGCATTGTTGAAGCCTTGGAAACAGGATGAAATGAACAAAACTGCATTAGGAGAACACCAACTATGCCGTGTAGGTTCATCTTTTGCTGAAACTTCTGAAAAACAGACTTGTGAAGGAACGTGACTCTGTAACCGTATCTAAAGAACAGAAGTGAAACTTGATGTAATTATCAAGGCAACTCATAGTCATTATATATAGACATTATAAAAACACGTGAATGAGCCTTAAACTAGGATTGTTTAGATTGTGGAACAGCAAAGTCATTTTCCAACTTTTGTTTTAAAACTTCACAAGCAACCTTCTCTTAAGATGAAAACTGTCTTGTGCCTTCTGTTGCAGAAGATATTGGGGTTTTTTTTCTTCGTGTGGTTATGATTTATGTTGCACGTAACGAAGGACAGTGCATTTCCAACTCTTTTCAAGAGGCATCTTTGGGCAGCAGAACCTGCGCTTTCTCTCCATGGAGAACGCAAAGCCTTTAGTTCTTGTTAAAAGCTCCTTCTCAACTTGCAGTTGTAAAAGTGCCTGTAACACATTTGGAAATGCTGCCGTAGTCCCCTCTGAAATAAGTGTGATGCTCTCGATTGCTATGGACGCAAGAACACGCAGAGCGGGTGCAGTGTCCAGTACAGCGCCCAGCACCCTCCTCTGCTCTGAAATTGTCCCACCATGAGGTTTTGGTCACTAAAGTGCTTTCTTTCGTATGCTGGAGTGAGTTCTCTTGAATCACTCACACCTAGTACTTCAAGAAATAACCAGGCTTCTCTAAGATCTGTTTTACAAAACTTCTGTGTGTGTGTGTGTGCAAAGAATATTCCAGGTCTAGAGTAACCTCATTTAAAGCAGAAACAAACCCACCATCTAGGATAACAGCAGGACTGGCTGTTGGGTTTGGGGGTTGTGGGTTTTTTGGTTTGTTTGGGGTTTTTTTTTGTAGGTTTTGGTGTTCTGTGGGGTTTTTTGCGCAACGATGGCCAGCCTAGTGACAATAGTCTGGATTGTGTCTTGCTACTTCTCTCAGCGCTCGCTTTAATAATAGGAAGAGGCAAAGGTAGAACAAGGTCATCCATAGCAGTTCTCAACCACGCTGAAATATGACTTTTCTATCTTTACATTGCGAGGTGCTTCAGAGAAAACTGCTTGTCTTTTTTAATTTCCCAAAAAAAGTGCAATAGTTCCAGAAATATTAAGAGAGAAAATAGCTGCATGTTTAATTGCCCTGCGAAAATGAAACCTTTGTGAGCATGCGACGTACTGGATTGCGCAGATTTTTAGCGTTAGCATCTGCTGTGAGATACAGAAACGTGTGTCAGTGCACTAGTCTCAGAACTTTCAAATATTTTCAACATTCTTTTGACAAGGAGAGTGTTGTGGGGTTTGGTGTTTTTTTTTGGTGAATAAAGTGCCTGTGGAAATAAAAATCCAAAAGTTGCCTGCAATCTTATATCATATAAAAGCACAGCCCATACTTGAAAATAATGGGTGCTAACCCAACAAGTGTATAGAATAACTGGTCAACAGAAGTGTTCTTAGGGTTCAAAAGCCAAGATAAAGCTTGAGAAAGGAATATTGTATTGCTTTTGAGAGTTTACTGTGTTACTTCATGTTCCAATGTTTTTGCTTGGGCCTTAACTCTATAACTTGGTTTTCTTTAAAGAAAAATAAGTTCATTTGAAGTATATATATCTATATATGTATATTTAACACTCATTTTAATGCCAGACTTTAATCTGGTGGAGATTTTTGTTTGCTTGTTACATGGAGATTTTTTTAACCTGTTAAAAGTAGAGTGGCCAAATGCTTCAATTACTCAATTCAGGGCACAACAGTTTGAGGAATGGATTTTTCTCAAGTGCAGAATTAAATGGGAGTCATTGTTATTGCACCCATATTAGGACTGAGGAGGAATGATTTCCAAATGTCAAGGTTTAAAGCATTATAGTGCTAAAACTTGTATATGTAGTTATTTGGGGTATGCAGAATATTAGTAAAGTACTTGGTTATATTTTGCTGTTAATTTTATGCTTTAAAAAGAGGTTATTTGGTTCTGATTTTAATTAGAAAAACTGACAGGTGTTGCAATAATTTGTTATGTTAAAGTAGAAACATCCATTTAATGATACTGCAGAGCAAAGTTTACATTAGATCAGTAAATTTACTTAAAACTCTGAAAGTAGCTTTATTTTTATGAAAATTAATGTGAAATTTAATCTCTGGGCAACTTAGAATTGGCCATGTGCCACTGAAACCAATCTTTAAACTACATATGGAAGGCAAGGAGAGAATTTCTTTATCTCGTGCTACTTTTCAACTAGACTAGAAGGAAGTGAGGGTAGATTACTGGCTTTGCCTATTTTCTTTGTAGAAGAGTGACGTGTTTCAGCTGTACTGAATAGCTTAGCTGCTTATTTTCAGTCTGCAGAACTTAAACTTTCCTCGAGATTCAGATTTAAAGTCTTTGGTTCAGATACATTTTCACCTGTTGTGTGTTTTTTTTTTTCCCTGTAGATGCATTTTATTGGTGTACATTCTTATTTTATTGCAATTTATTGGTGTATCAAAAAGCTGCATTGTGTTCTGCTAATCTGAATCTCTGACTTTAGTTTTTCTACTTTTTCATCCATGGCTAGTAAAATATTCATTTGCTGTTTACATTAGATTAATGAGAGATTGCATCCAGTTGCCTTAATTGCTTGGAGGAAAACTGACCTTGACCATTTGAAGCTTTCTGTATTTCTAAAATTCCTGTAACTTCTGTATAATTGCAATAAAACCTTTTTAATATAGTCCAGCCGCTATTTTAAGAGCCACTCGTCATTATCTTTACTGAATGTCCAACTATTCAAAACAAAACAATAAGAAAACAAACCCACAAAACCAAAACACCTTTTTAATGGGTAAGCACCGTTTGGTTTTTGCGTTTTTATTTTGTGGGGGTCACTTTAAAGGTGGTGTATTTCTGTTTTGTCCACAGGGCTTTTCTCTTTTAGTGAGGAAGTATCAAGAGCACTTAATAAAATCGCTGGTGCTGCAGCAAATGGTTTGGAAGACTATGCAGTAGCGTTTTCCAACATCTCATTACCTTTGTAGGGATTCAATTTTAGGTGGCTGATCAGCTGGAGAAAGTGCACTAAGGTGGATTTCACAAGGGTGGGGAAATTACCCTGAAAATTAGCTGGGGCTTGTTTGGTGGGTTGTGGATTTTTTTTTCTTTTCTCCCCCATTTTGTTGTTTTGGGTTTTTTTGGGTGTGGGGGATGTGTGTGGTTGGGTTTTGTTGTTGTGTGGTGGTGTGTTTGGTTGGTTGGTTGGTTTATGGGGAAGGATAAGCACTAAACCATCTTTTCCTCCAAAACTTAGGTCCAGCTCTGATACCTCTCTGCTGTTCTGCATTTACCAAGCAGTTACTTAACCTAGAACTGGGACATAATTCCAGGTTAGTCCTTGCTTACGAAAACAGAAAATTTTGGTGTATTACGTAGAAGTGCCAGCTTCTGTATTTGGGAAGAAGGGTCATCTGTATTTCCTTCTAAGCCTCAGTAGTTTTGGTTTTTTGTTTTTGTTGGTTGGCTTTGGTTTTTTGGTTTGGGGTTTTTTTTCTTTTTGGTGTTGGGTTTTTTTGGGCTTTTTTTGTTTGTTTTTTTTTGGTTGGTTTTTTGTTTTTGTTGTTTGTTTTTGTTTTTGGTTTGGGTTTTTTTTTCGTATGAGGCATTCAGAAGTCAATCCTATGGGGCTATGAAGAGCACTTTTTTTTAATTAGATGGACATATTAATAGATGTGCTTACGTTTAATGAAATCTTTTGAACTTGGATTAAGTCCAAGTGCACAGTCAGCTTTTGATTGCCCCACACCCCCCCCCAAAAAAAAAAAAANAAAAAAAAAAAAAAAGCCACCCCCTGCGGGAACTATTTCGCCGTGCCCCGGTGTTCGCGCAGGGGCTGCTCCGCACTGCACCTGCGCCCGCCGCGGGGCCGGCGTGCGGAGATGTGCGGAGATCCCCGCTGAGCCCCTTCCCGCTCCCGCCGGGGCCGCTGCGCCGCTGCTAACGGGAGCGCAGGTCCCCGCTGAGCCCGGGCCCGTCTCCAGCCGCTGTGCCGCTGCTAACGGGAGCGCAGGTCCCCGCTGAGCCCGGGCCCGTCTCCAGCCGCCGTGCCGCTGCTAACGGGAGCGGCGCTCGGCCGGGGGCGGACCCGCTACCCGCCCACAGCCCCGGCGGTCAGGGGAGCGCAGGCCGAGCCTCCGCCCGCCCCCGCCATCTTAAGCCGCTACGCGCCGGGAGGGGGCGAGGGCGGGCACGGCGCCGGCGGGCATGGCCGGCTGGACGTGGCTGCTGCGGGCCCCCACCGCCACCGAGCTGCTGCTGGCGGCCCTGTNCGCCGGGGCTGCCGCCGGGCCCGGCGCCCTGGCCGCTGGTGGGCAACTTCGGCTTCGCGCTGCTGCCCCCGCCGCTGCTGCGGAGGTGGGCGCTGGAGGTGCGGGGCGGCGGCCGCGGCCACCTCGCCTTCTCCCCGCACGTCTTCCTCACCGGCCTCAGCAAGCTGTACGGCGGCGTCTTCCGGCTCTTCGTGGGCAGCCGCCCCTTCATCGTCCTCAACACGTTCGGGGCGGTGCGGGAGGCGCTGGTGCAGAAGGCGGAGGTGTTCAGCGACCGCCCCTCCGTCCCCATCGTCCTCATGATCACCCGCAAGAAGGGTAAGGAGGAGGGTGAGCCCCCCGGGCTCCCGGCGGCCCCGCTGGCTCCGCGGTGCTGAGCGGGAGCGGTTTGGTTTCGCGGCTGCCGCGCCGGAATGTATCGATAACTGCTGGGAATTACAGGCTGAGCCATCTGCTTGGTCGCTGCTCGTCGCGTGTGTCCCTTGCCCCGCTGGTGACAGAAAGCACGTAGAGAGACACCCACCCTGCATTGAGGGGAACGGCCGCATCCCTGTGGACTTGGCTGCGGTGCGCACAGCAGTGTCGTGACGGCTGAAGTGCGCGATTCCTTTACCTGCGCTCACAGCGAAGGGCATGGCGTTTGTGCAGGGATCTGAGGAGCAGCTAGTCTGTCACTTTCTGATTTTAGCTGCGTGAGGAGGAGAAATTTCAGGTGCTTTAGCAGCAGCATGAAGTAATTTTGTGCTTGCCCGGTTCTTAGCAAGGTAATGATGGCTAAGAACAAGCTCTGGGAAGCCCCATAGCTGCCCGGTCTCTGCTGTGTGTGAGCTACTGTTGCTGGGATGGTTGCAGGTGTGTTATTCTGCTTGTCAGAACTTACTGAGCATTTGTTTAATAGGTCAAAGGACAGTTTACTAGCTTTCTCAAAAACCCCATACTTTTTTTTTTTAAACACATGATGGCAATA
This sequence comes from Pampusana beccarii, assembly GCA_013399365.1. Lineage (NCBI taxonomy): Eukaryota > Metazoa > Chordata > Aves > Columbiformes > Columbidae > Pampusana > Pampusana beccarii. The sequence goes on along the minus strand of VWYH01008006.1, from coordinate 721,006 downwards.
TCGCAGTTAGAATTTCTTCATGTTTAGTCTTTAGGTTCATTACAGATCTCAGCATTTGCGGAAAACTGCCTTGCCTTTGTCGGTTTAGGAGGGGTAGCCTGGGAGGCTTGTTAATGTGCTAATTGTATTGTGAAACTTGTTTATTGTTTAATTTCCGAAATCAGGGAAAGCTGTTGGTTAAGTGCCTGAAACTTTCATAGGAATTAGACATCTGTAAGGAGCGTGAAGTCCTGGTTATTCTGGGTTCTTGTTCCTTCAGAATTTAGTATTGTATTTTCTTCAGGTTTTTTGTTTTGTTTTTTAAGATTGCAAATGTCTGTGGTGGGTATGTTGACTTTTTGGGTCATGTAGAGATTTATCATTGAAAGTGAAGTACTATTGCACTATTATTGCCTTGCAGTGATCCAGTTTCTCTTACCTCTGTTATTCTGACTTTATGCTCTTTTTCCTCCTTAATCTGTCTTTTATGTTATTCTTTCCTAGCTTGCAAATCAATTATTAGTGTTGTGCAGCAGCACATACTGAGCGCTGGGAGGTTTATTGTGGCTAGGAGCATCTTTACATTCAAGACAATAGGTCTGTTTTCTTTTATGAAGGTATTTGGATCCTAAAACTAATTTTCCTAATGACAGAAAAGGGAAGAGATGGTGGATATATAGTCTGTTTGGGAGATATTTGTTGTGCGATAGAAATAGTGATAATATACTGTTTTGTTCCAAGAAACCCGTGTTTCTTCTGCCCCGCAGCCACAAACCCTGAAAAGCAAAGTTGGTTCTTGACCAAATTCAGCCCCAAAGAAACCTCTTTTTTCACTTCCCAGTGCTACCAAGGAAACATTACTTGAGAAAGGAGATCTGAAAAGTTTTTGGTTCTTTATTAGGGTGCTAAGGGGTAGATATATGAAAAGATCTCTGAAGGAATGTCTTTGTGGAGGGACGATAAAGTTCAGCTGATTCTCAGCTTGTTCTGACTCTCCATAATGTTCTGCTTTTTTTGTTTAGGCCTCTTGAAACTAGGTCATGTGTTTGTATTCTTCAGTCTGTCATTACCACCACGAGTAGATAATGTAATCGGAAAATGTGGCTGATTAACAGCTTTATGTTGCACTTGAACTATTTATACCTTTGGGATTGCAAGACCCTTCTAAGTACAGCTGTCTTGTTTGCATATCTACAGATTTCTGTTTCTAGCTATAGATTTCTTGTTTATTCTCTTTTTTGCACTAGGGCCTATGAACACTAGGTAGCAATAGAAATGTAGGTAACATTAAGTTCTGAAACATCATGCATCTTTCTATTGCTGATTTCTTATGGCCTCTTTCTCTTAAATTTAATGTTAAGATTTGCAGTTGGCAGAATTGATGTTGCCTTTATAAAGTAACTTCTTATTTCCAGAAACAAACGTGTCTGGTGTCACTTTACTAGAAGAACAAAAGCAGAACTAGCCTGTGTTTTGATGACTTCAAACTTTCTCAGGTTAACCGCGGAGTACATTAGAAACAGCGGGTTGTGTATTTTGTTACGCTGCCGTATGTCTGGTGTGGTCTGTTAATTCAATAAAAGAGATGCTTGTAAGTGAGCAGGATTTATGTTTGAAGCTGAGGGATTGGATTTAATGACGCAATGGTGCAGAACATACGCCTAGAGGCATCAAAGCTGTTGAGATGCAAATCAAGTAGGTTTTTTGCCAAGTGGCTCTGAACTTGTCTTTACCTTCCCAGTTCGTTTGTAGCGTGTGTATCCTGCATTGATTATAGTTTAAGAAAAACCTTGCTTGTATTAGAAATGTGTACACACAAGCAGTATTGAGAGGTTTGCATAACGTGAAGGGGAAAAGAAATGCAAACCGGTTTGTGTTTTAGTGTTTTCTGTTCTGCCTTGCTGAAGGAGTTTGTCTCTCAGGGCAGTGAGCAGAAAAGGGCATAGCTAATGTTTGTCCCGGAGTTAGTAATTCCTGTGAACCTGGTATCATCTGTAATAAGCATCTACAGTACCTTTTCTCCATCTATTAGTGCCTCACAAAGACTAACAGAACTGTTGGTGTCGCTGTTACGTTCATTTAACTGAGTGGGAAAAGGAGGGACAGGATTTCCTAAAGCTGTTATAAAGCAGCTTGTGTTTTTGCTTTAGTGTCTAGCCCAGAGCTTGGGATAGATTTGCTATGTATTGTTTCCCTCCCTTCTGGCTCTTGGGTTGCGGGCCTGGCTATTTCTTCTTCAAGACAGAGCATTTTGGTTTCAGACTCCCCCTTTCTCTTCCAGGTGTTATTTTTGCACCTTATGGCCCTGTCTGGAAGCAACAGAGGAAATTCTCTCTCTCAACACTGCGTCATTTTGGAGTAGGAAGACACAGCTTAGAGCCTAAAATCATTGAGGAGCTGAAGTACATAAAGGAGGAAATGCTGAAGCATGGAAAGGATTCCTTTAATCCCTTTCCGATCATTCGCAACGCAGTGTCCAACGTTATCTGTTCCATGGCCTTTGGTAAGCGTTTTAGCTACCAAGATGTTGAGTTCAAGACGATGCTGAAGAACATGGCCCGTGCACTAGAGCTCAGCGTGAACAGCTACATGATCCTGGTCAATATTTGCCCTTGGCTGTACTACCTTCCCTTTGGCCCTTTCCGGGAACTTCGGAAAACAGAATTAGATATTACTGCTTTTCTGAAGAAAATAATTGCACAGCACAGGGATACACTGGATGTGGCAAATCCCAGGGACTTCATTGATATGTACTTGATCCATGCAGAAGAAGAGAAGAACAACAAGGAGAGCAGTTTTAATGAGGACTACCTGTTTTTTATCATTGGTGACCTCTTCATCGCAGGCACAGACACGACTTCCAACACAATACTGTGGTGCCTGCTCTACATGTCTCTCTACCCACAAGTACAAGGTAAGACTGGTTTTGTTCTACGTGTTTGATTACAAACTGTAAAGCTTCAGTATACCAGTCATTTGGAGTGCAAATAGTACACGTGTATGTATAATTTGAAAGGCTGATAGGTGATTAGACATCTGTCCCACTCTGCTATGATGATCTCTAGATTAGTGCTATATATTAAGTACCTAAATCATCCCTTACTCTATGCATTTGTGCTGGTTTGGGACAACTTTGTATTTCGCAAGCAATTCCAGAGAACCTTGGCATGTTTCAAAAGCTGTGGCAGTTGTGGCGTTCCAGGCCTATACTTGTGATACATTTGAGATATGTAGTGATAAGCCAGGCCAGGCTGGACGGGCCTTTGAGCAACCTGGTCTGCTGGAAGGTGTCCCTGTCCATGGCAGCGGGTTGGAACTGGATGATCTTTAGGGTCCTTTCCAACCCAAACCATTCTATCCCGTTCCTATTTTTCCTATCCCCTAAAGGAAATATCTGAATTGCACAACTTCAAGCAGTAGCAAATGTTGCAGTCATGGAAAGGCAAATGAAGGGCCATCAGGGTAAAAAATGAGAAAGAATGTATTGGTTTGTGGAAGCCAGTTTTGTTTTTTACATGGAAAAGACAAGGGGGGGATGTTTGTTTCTGCGTGAATATAGTGATGCAGCGGGGAGTGTTTGATTTGCTCTGTTCCCTGACTTGGTTTTGGTCCTTGATTTCTGAAGATACATGTGATTTTTTAAATAAATGGAACGTAGTGGAGCAGTTCAATAACCTGCAGTTAGTGATGAACTCTTGAGATCTATGTTTTTGTAGCTGGTAAGGTGAGCAGCAGTTTGACTGCTTTATGTATAGTTCCACTTATCTTTACAAACCTGAAGAAATGTTTGGCAGGATAAGATGCTGGTGTGACGTTTGGCATGAGACAATCTCCTTTATTTTTTTTCATATTAAAAACTTGTTTATTTTATTGTGGACATGCATACCTGAATATAGGGCTATAATACGTCCTTTAAAAAAAATAGCAAAACCCCACAAAGCAGGTATCTGAGACCCACATCATCAGCAAATCTCTGGCCGTCGGTATTTTTTTTTACTGTGTTCCTCATATGAGAACTTGTTTTCCTACCAAACCCAGCAGGTGGCAGCAACTGTTCGCTGAACGCAGTTTTGTGCAGTGTTTCTGAATGCTGCTCTGAAAACTCGCAAATTCTTTTGCATTGAGCTCTTGTTTAATCTTGAATCAGTGCTAAGGAGAGCAAAGAGCAAAAACTTAAGAGTATTAGCAGCCTGGATTCTGAATCTTGGAAAAGGCAGGCAGGAGAACCACAAGATATCAAGGGTAAAGAATGAAAACTGAGTTTTATTATCTTTGATTAAAGGTTAATTTTGAGGTTTCCTCTTTCAAGATTATCGTTTGCTGTGTAACCGGTTTCCAAGTTACCTGGAAGAAAATGTGCATCATCCTGCACATGGCTGAAGCAAACCTGGCATCTTGGAAACTTGCATGAAAAGAATTGCTTGTGTGCCGAGCTGTTAGCGAGATGAAAGGGACAAACAAATATTTTGACGCTTTGTGCCTCACATGAATTGAGAAGGGAGATAAGATTTTTAACTTCTGTTTTTCCTTCGCAGAAGGGCTGTGTGAGGGGAGGAAGGAGCATCTGCTGCTGCCTTTTGGGGGAACTGGGAAATAGCTGAGTTTAGGTTCTGGCGAACAGAAAGTAGGAAATAGCGAGAACAAGTTAAATGGCTTCAGTAGTAGCCATTTACTGCAGTAACAGCACCAGAATTCCCGCTCCAGAATGAAGCATCTAAAGCAGCTGCATGAAAAGCTTTCCCATCTCTTCACCAGCTTTCCCAGTTCTGGGAACTGGGGGACGGAGGCCAGCTCAGGCACGCACTGCATGCACTCGCTTTTTGTTCCTTTTATTTTAATGCAGGCCAGAAGCTTGATGTTTTCACCGTTCAAATTACCGTGTAGTTAAACGAAGATTAGGAATACATTTGGAACTGGAACGGAACTTTTCCTGAACTTTTCCAATACAGAAGTGCTAGCAGTGTCTGTTGTCTCAGTAGCTTTACTCCTGACCGTTGTCAAGACTGAGCTTGGTTGTTTTATTCTGAACTGAATTCATTCTTGAGGCTTATGTTGGCATAATTATTGCAGCGAGGGATCACATGTCTTATAGTCATTTTTGACAAATCTATGTAAAGAGTGAAACATAGGCAAATGAAATTGAGAGGATGCCTTCTCACATATTGTGCGTATTTTTTTCTTTTTTCTTTCTGTTTTTTTTTTTCCTCACTCCATTTGAATAGAGAAGGTTCATGCAGAAGTCGAAGCAGTTCTAGGACGTGACAAAGTTCCCTCTCTTGCCCACAAGGCTCAAATGCCCTTCACAGAGGCAACCATTATGGAAGTGCAGAGGATGACTGCGGTTGTTCCCCTTTCTATTCCTCGAATGGCCTCAGAAAATGCTGGTAAGCATTCGTAGAGACTTCTTAATACAGTGTTTCTTTTCTGGATTAAGATCTGATGGGACATCTAGTGATAACTTACAAAGACCTCAATTATATATTAGATGTGTAACTCAGGTCCGTAAAATGTTGTTTATAGAGAGTAGGTGGGGTTGAGGTACTCCTGTTTAAGCACCGCATCTGACCTAATGTCGAGAAACTTTCTGATTTAGAGAGGTTTCTGGGAGTCAGCTTGTGTTGACCGATATGCGTAGTGGTAGTTGGCAGCTGAGACTTCACCTTTGTACCTGAAACAGCAGAGTTATTTTTGGCCATCTGACACAGAGGTCTGGAAATACCAATTTGGAGCAGCTGGTTTGCTAAAGCTTGAAAGGCTTATACCATTGAGCTCTGCATCTACAGGAAACAGTAATCAATATCCTTTTTCAAGTGATCTTGCTGGCTATACGTTTTCATAAGCATAGCTGAACACTGGCTAAAGTGACCTTCTAGTTGTGTTTTTAGTGTGTCTCCCATGTTTGCTTTTAGCAGCTTGTCACATCCTCTGTCTCTGTGCTTGCGTTCAAAGTTCTGCAGGGATATACTATTCCGAAGGGCAGCGTGATCGTGCCCAACTTGTGGTCAGTACACAGAGATCCGAACATTTGGGAGAAACCAGATGAATTTCAACCATCAAGATTTCTGGACGAAAATGGCCAGCTAATTAAGAAAGAGGCATTCATTCCTTTTGGAATGGGTAAGATACCCACGTGCAGTCGGTAGCTGGTTGGAGGTGGTGGTGCTGGCTCAAGTGTAGGGCCTTGGAGGTGTGAGATGGGAAAGCTGCATGTAGGACCAACTACCGAATTAGTTTATTGTTACAGCTGGTGGCTTGCAAAATGCGTCGGGTTCCTAAAAGCTCCAGTTGCCAGGCAAAAATGAGAAATGATTAACAGTCCTTTGATAATACTTTTGCTACGGATATAAATGCTGCTGATATGAAGCAATACAGCTGAGCAAGGCTTAGAATCAGATAAGGGAGAGCAAAGCTTCAGAGTTCGTAGCGTAAGAGTAGCTTGAGCCCTTCTGTGTTTGGGCTCTGCTAGCACAGGAATTGCATGTGTGTTAACAAATGGTCAAAAGGATAAAACCAGTAATACGTCTCTTCTAACTGTTCTTTAGGTAAACGTGTGTGCATGGGAGAGCAGTTGGCAAAAATGGAGCTGTTCTTAATTTTTGCAAGTCTGATGCAAAGTTTTACCTTTTTGTATCCTGAAAATGCTGCAAAACCATCTATGGACGGAAGGTTTGGTCTAACATTAGCTCCATGTCCTTTCAATATAATAGCTTTGAAGAAATAACAACGAAAACATTACGCAAAGAAACAGTGCACTTTAAAAAAATCCAGCTTTATTTTGTTTCCAGCATTCTCTTACTTTCCAGGAAAACACCAACTGTATAGGCTTTCCTCTTCGGTGAGAAAGATCCACTTACACTTCTGGAAAGAGAAAACCTTTTTTGTCAGCTGTTGCATTCCACAAATGAGCTGACAGCATAGTTTGCAATTTGATATTAAAACTTGCTGGGCTCAATCCCTCTGTCTATAAGCTATTACTGTCAGTTGGTCAAATATTAAATATGGGAGAATGGTCCAAAACATCTGTTAATGCTTTAGCAAAGAGTAATCGTTATTTTGGTAAGAGCAGTATATATATATTTAATTTACCAAATGAGTGAAGGACATCATTTAATGCAAAAAGGATTAATGAATGACAGAGTATTAGCATTTTCTGTGCAAAGAAACTTTATAACTGAGCTTGAATAATGACAAATACTTTTTGGAAATAACTAAATGACACTTCTTTTAACCTTGAAGGATTCTTTCTTGCAAGTGACTCATAGGTGTAAATCAGATCGAATCAGTCTGGGTTCCTGGATCCAAACATTCTTGACTATCGGGGGTCACTATAAACAAGCAGGTACCAGCTCTGAAAACTCAGGCTTGGAGGCCAAATGAATCCTTGAATATACCACGTTCTTAACATGAAAGGAGTGTGCAGCATCTGGATGCAGATGTTTTATCTCAGAATATAAATGAGAGCAGATTTCTCTAAGAAGAAACAGGAGTCTGTTCTCTCTGGTGCCAAGCAGATATTGATGGCAACATCTGTGCTGCCGCTTTCCGTTTGCCGTTTTCCCCATGTCGGCAGTGGCTGCTCGCAGGGGAAAACTGCATGCGTAACCCCACAACCTGGTTGGCTTTGGGAACTGGGCTCTTCCTTCAAATATGACATATGTACAGCACTACAGATGTAGGTCTTAAACATGGAACGTGAGGAATCCGACAAACTTGGTTTGAGTATAAAGGCTTTCTCTTTATGTGAAGTAAAAAGATCCGTAGCTCACGCAATATTAGTGTATCAGTACTTTTTTCACGCGCAAAATTTTAGTGCTGTTTACCACTATCAAACCAATTGCCAAGGAAACCTGTTGTTGGGTGTTTTAGCAGTCAGTCTTGTCTGTTATTTGAAAGATCCCTCAAACATCTTTTGGGGGGACATGTAACAATTAACCCTTAAATAATTGTTCTTGATCATCCCCAAATCTCTTTATACACCTTTGGATCTAGCAGAATTTCATATCAGATGAAATAAGTACATAGGTACTCTTTTAAGGAAATACTTTTTTCCCCACCTCCTTGGAGATCTGGCAAATACTGGAAGTCCTCCTCATGTCAGGTTTATAACACTGGAATGTGAAGTTGAATCTAAAGTGAAGTTATTTCTTAGCAGAAACTAAACCTAAATAGTAAAAGAACTCTCAGTCCTTCAGCTTGAAATTAACCTTTGTCATTTGCTAACTTGAACTTTTAAAAGCCAGGTAGTGCCTAGCAAAGACTGTAAGATAGTTATTTTGGATTTAAATTAAGGTTTGCTGTTAGCTGTTTTGAATAACAGAGTGACTTAATTTCTGAATGATGTATTTGGTTGGTCAGGTACCCCACTGTTTGTATGAAAACTTGACTTTTCATATAGTGTAACTCTTGACTTTATAGATTAGCCCATGCTTGTGTTAGGTTTTTATTTTTCTTCGTGTGAAATTTTTGAAAGCCCCATAGCACAATAAAAAGATGAGTTTGGCACCAGTCCTAGTAAACTTGGACTAAAAGCTGTCAGTATTAGAGTAATAAGCACTTATTTCTTTAACTCCATTTTTTCCAGTGAATAAATAGAGTCTGTATAGTTGGGATTTTTGTCTGGAAATCCTTAAAGTGGTATATGCTTAATTGCAAAGCTGAGATTAAATGCTGATAATATTTATCTTTATGTTGAAATGGCTCTTTAAGCAACATAATGATGTTGGTGTACAACTGATTGCTTATATAAAATGTGTCCTTTTAATCAATGAGGACACACTTGAAAAGCACTTTATTTTTTTTTTTTTACGGATTCCAAAGAAGACGCAATTCACGTAATTCCCTGGTATGTGGAATTGTACATATTTGTGCTTGTTTTGCCTTCTGGGTTTGGTTTAAAATGTCACCTTTAAAAACTATCCTTCCACAAATAGTACTTTGAGAATGTGGTTTTTGGTGATACCTATAATCAAATGCTGCACAGTGCAACAAGCTAAAAATACTAATGTGAAGGTGCAACCAGATCAATGCCTGCCAGAATGCAAGATGCTGTTGGAAATGACAGTAAAGACCTGCCTTTCATGCCTTCAGATGCACTGAAATCTTCACAGAATGCCATGAAAGTAGCTGAACAATAGCATAAAAGCAACAAAATGTGAGTTTAAAAATGTGTTGCCATCTCTGGTAAACTGTGAGTAAAGTGGTAGCAGAATTGGTTTGTATTTGTAAATATATCCCTCTCCTCTCTTTTTTTTAGCAGAGGAAGTATCTCAAATGCCTTATTGAAAAACGTTTTATATAAATGGATGGCTATTTCTGAGTGCTGAAAATGTCCTTATTTCTAAAAGTGAATTCAGACTTTGCCTCAATGTAATTTTATTTATAATAAAGTAATTCCCAAGTAAGTGTTTGACAGCTTCGCATAGTCATTTTAATGAGTTCCAGTTGCTGACCTAAGCTTGTGGTGTTTTACATCTTTCAAAGAAAGCTTTTGAATGAGAAGATGTTACAAAATGTTTTGGATGAGGGGGAATAAAGTGAAACATGGAGAACACAATGCCAGGCCTCTTATGATCAAATGGTAGAACGAGCATGTTTTAAAAACCACTGTTACTCAGAATAAAAGGGGAGGGAAGAGCAGAGATGAAGACTTACTGCTCCTGCCTGGTTTGCTGTCAGAGGAGGCTCAGTGCGGAAAGGGTGAATTTTTTTTGCGTTGCGATTTCTGCACAAAGTGCAGAGATATGAGAATACTCTGCTGCTTTTTGTTTGGAGAAAATAAATTGCTTAATGTTTACGCCCATGCTGACTCAAGTGGGATAGGCAGTAATTGCCACGTTGTCAGCTGCTGCTGCCTTGAACATCTGGTTGTTCTAGTGACAAAGGAATTAGATGAAAAATGGTGGTGGTCTGCAACTGATACGATCCAGCCAGCCGTGTTTAGAAAGGAATGATTTTTGTTGTTGTCGCTTACTGTATCGTTTGTGCTAGCCTGAAAGTGAAACCCCCTTTTAGTTTGGAAATACTCTTTATTACAGAGTGCTGCGAACGTTGAGGAAAATGAGCTGGCACATCAGAAGTGGGGACGTTTGGAAGGCAACACGGTGACCTCCGCTGCAAAGGGCGGGCATGGGAGCGGCCTCTGCACAGAACCTGCCCTTGGCCAGGGCCCAGCGCGGCCTGGCCGCGGCTTCTCCGGAATAGCTGAGGAATTCTGCAACTGCCTGAAAGGAGCTTGGAGCATGGAGGGTCAGGGCTCTTCTCCCAAGTAACAAGTGGTAGGACAAGAGGAAATGGCCTCAAGTTGCACCAGGGGAGGTTTAGATTGGATATTAGGAAAAGGTTCTTCACAGAAAGTGTTGTCAGGCATTGGAACAGGCTGCCCAGGGCAGTGGTGGAGCCACCATCCCTGGAGGGCTTTAAAAGGCGNCCGCCCGTCCCCGCTCGCTGCGCGCCGCGGGCCTTCGCCATGGCCTTCGCCACCCGCCGCTTCGTGCGCGCCGCCTCCTCCAGCGCCGCCACGGCGGCCGCCAAGAAGCTGATCGTGAAGCATGTGACGGTCATCGGCGGCGGCCTCATGGGCGCCGGCATCGCCCAGGTGAGCGCGGCCCGGCCAAGGGGAAGGGGAAGCGGAGGCGGCGCCGCCATGGCGGCCGTGCCTCGGGCGGGCCCTCCGCGTCCCGTCGGGCGCTGGTGCCGCCGCGGGCCGGGTGAGGCGGGGGTGGTGCCGGGGCAGCGGCCGCGGTTCGTGCTGAGGCGGCGGGGGAGCCCCCGGTGCTGCTCCCGCGTCCCCCGCTTCCCGCCTGGGTGTTCGCTCCAGGCCGAGCCCGCTCCGCTGCAGCGCTCCGAGCCGGCCCAGCCACAGCGGGCGGGAACCACCAAGGTCAACCTTCCGACTTGTTTGAGGTGGTTGTTCAGACACATGCGGCCTGCCTGTAAACCGGGCAGCGTGTAATACTGTTTGGAAAACGCCGCTCCAAGAAAGAGGCTTCTAACTTTGCCAAGGGAGCAGATCAAGTGACACTTGACGAGTTATTAAAGCAGAATACAGCAGCTAAAGTGAACGTGTAGCTGTCAGGCATCTGCGGAATTATGAAGCGGTTAATATTTAAGTAGGACTGACTTTCCCAGCGTTTAATCTCAGGCCTTTGGCTTTCAAGTTCAGCTTTAACCTGTTAGCGTTGAGACAGAGGGCTGAACAGTCCTGTCAGTGATCTGAGATTCAGATATTTACTTGATTTACAGAAGGAGTCTGTTGTCCGAGATAAAGTTGGTGGGTCACAAACTTCAGAAGGGGTAACAGGAGCATGCAGGTATCCCCAGGTGGAAACTGACCCGGAGTTCATAAATAGCGATTCTCCATTTTAATGAATTTCCTTCTCAGAACTGAAGATTTCTCGCGTTCCTGGCAGATCTCTAGCAGGAAGAATATAGGGGATTTTTTTTTTTTTTTTTTTTAATAAGGAATTAGCTAGTAATTTATTAATTGGCCCGGTAGAAACACTCCTCTGTACCTTGATACTTGAGGTTTGCACTGGAGGTACCTTGAAAGAACTTTGAAGGAAGTTACTCTCACGTTTGCAGAAGATGCACACTATGCGCAGGTTGTAATTCTGCAGGGAAAGTGAACTCATCTACGTATTCTATTGGACTGCACGTTTTCAGGGAGCAGCTTGTCAAGAGAAACATGTCTGGTATTTGGCAGCAATGGGTTGCAGTCTCCTGCCGGTGTTAAGGACCAAGGATTTGTTTTGCTGACCATCTGCCTCTGATTTATCAGTCCAGAATTATCTCGAAGCAGAGACAATTGTAACACTGAGGGGGGAGTCTCCTGTGCACCCTATTAATAAAGATTTTCCTCTTTAGAACGCTTAAGAAATGATCCCTCCTCTTTTATTGCTTTCTCATACTGTCAGGAGAAGCTTACCTCTGCTAAAATATACAGCTTAAAGCCAAGAACTTACACTTTCTGATTCTGCCATGTGAAGATGACTGTGGGAAAAGTCCCCAGCACTCTTGTATTTCTTATTTAATATTCAGATCATTGGACAGAAGAGTCTGTGCGAGCTTGTGTTTGATTTGCAAGGAGATGGTGTGACCTCTTGCCCTATTTCTTTCCTGTCCATGCAAATATGATAAGAATGAGCCAGGAAAAGGGAGATGTTTTTTTGTTCTATGATTATTTTGCTGACTGATCAGTGATAGTGTAATTTTAAATGGATTATCAGTGAAGTATTGCTTATAAAAGTGCTTGCTATTGATTGTTCTCTGAAGAGTGGAGGGTCTTGGTTTGCCATTGCAAATGATCAGCAGCAGATAACATGTTGGGAATGCAAGCCCAGGCTTGGTTTAAATGTTCCTTGTGCGGTTGATTTTATGAAATGGCTATGGTGAAATTAAAAAAAAAAAAGGGTAAAAAAATGTCCAGCTGCAGACTGACACCTTGTTAAAGCTGTACTGCTATAAAGCTATACTAATGCCAGGGAGTCTGGCATTTCTTTATTTGCTGGATTAGTGAGGCAACTTGGATGAGAACAACACCATGCTTTTCTTCAGGGGATATTTCTGTGTTTTTTGTATCAGTCAGCTTCGTTGGAGTAGGTCTTGTGGGCAAAGCAGAATCTTCAGTCTCCAGGTGCAAGGTAAATGTAGAGTAAAAGTTTGCAGAAGGTGAGCTCCGAAGTTGTGTGACTTTAAAAACAGGCAGCGGAACCATGGTTTGACATCCGTTTTTCACAATTATTATATTACAACTCAAGAATTCTGAAAGTTAGGCTGTTGCTAGCTAACAAGAGAAACATAAATTAACGAGTAGTGAAGTAACAGGTAACAAACAGGTGATTTTTTAATAGACTGTTGCAATGTGAGAAAATGATGTTATATGTTTGAAATTAATATAAACCAAAAAGCCAGCCCAGCAGCGCTGTCTGTAGCCGAGCCAGTGTTTTCTCCTGACAAGGTGCAAGGATCACAGCTGAGCCACTTGCTTGTTTTCCAGGCAGCTGTTTGTTCTCTATCCGTAGCCGCTGGATCCAGCTGCCTCCAGCTGCAGACAGTGTTCTGCACACAGCTCAGGGGGGAAATAGATTTGGTTTTCCTTTTCCCTCAAGTTGAGACCTTCATCTCCTTCCCCTCTGCCCCAACTGCGTGCACACTTTTATGATTTTTCTAGTAAAGTGTGTAATTCATCATTCAATGTTCTTTAGTTCTGTTGCCTAGTTCATTGCCTAATGTACTGTCTGCCCCAACACAAATTAATGTGGTTGATTGTTTTGTGATATTGATGCTGAATTTTTTTCTTTTTTAAACTTTCAGATTGCAGCAGCCAGTGGTTACACTGTGGTGTTAGTAGACCAGTCAGATGAAATCCTTAAAAAGTCTACAAAAGGAATTGAAGAGAGTTTGAAGAGAGTGACAAAGAAGAAGTTTGCAGATAAACCTGAGGTTGATATCTTCTTTAGACCTTTAGGAAAACTTAGGAGAATAAAACTGCCATACCAAAGTTCTGATATTCTGTACAGTTATGCATAATAGAACATGCTAATATACTGGCTTAGAAAGAAAACTTTTTCTAGTGTGCTGAAGAGCTTGGATTTTTTTTGGGGGGGTGGTTCGGGGAGACTGAAAGCTGTCTTACCTTATTTTCTTTCCTTCATAGACTTCAGCCTTGAGATCAAGATTTAAAACAACTTAGTGACCTTTTAAAACAGATGCTAAATGTGAAATGGTGCCAGATTATTAATCCTAAATTAATACCAAGCTGTCTTCGAGTGCTTACCTGGGAATGTACCAACTGTGTCCACAAGCGAATAGTAACAAAATTGTCTTAATACCTTTGTAAGGACTCTTGTTTAAGAGTTGGGCACAGGATTACTGCAAAGGAAATTGAAGTGCAAGTTTAACTACCCTGAAGTAACATGAATTAGATGTATAAGATACTTTGCTTCAACATTACTGAGTAATACTTACTTACAGCAAGTAACTGTGGAGCAGTTGATGCATGTAAATTTATATCTTGAGTATCCTAAGGGTTATTTTTTGCTGTGCCTGTTTCTCTAAATTCCACAGCAGATTCAGTTCTTCTCTTGATGCGTATTAACATATATAATATATACTGGTATTGATGATTACCAGCATGAATGATGCAGCAGACAAAGGAAAGGAAAAAGGCCTTGTTTGTGTGAGGGAGTACATAATAAAAAATATAGCAATACCAGGATGACCAGAGCAATATAATTTCCTATGCAAAATTATGGGGAGTCTTTTAACTCAAAATAAAATTGCCCACGTGATGCTTGTACTTTATATATGGCATGATACGCTAGCGTGTGGGTATGTTTTTACTTCTATTGTGTCTCCATTTACCCTTGGTTCGAAGTCTTGCAGTTCTGTTTGATTTCTGTCCTCACAAACTATGTCAGTGATTGACAGATTTACTAGTCAGAAAACAGAATGATTTTTCCTCACATTTGCACTGAAACTATAGTGGGTATAAGCCATTTAGTTTCCTGAAGCATTCATGAACAAGCACATGTTTGAATTCAAAGATCTCCTATTTGCTTTGAAGCAGATTTGATTGGCTAGGAAATTCTTGGCAGTGAAAGTATTGTATGTGTATATACTTGGAACTTGCTCACTGATTGGAAGTGTGGCAGACTGAGTTTTTTGAGGGCTCAAAATAAGGGGATTTTCATGTAAAAATAAATCGAATCATTGTAAATAGACATTGCAACTTCTTGGAAATGTTTCAGGCTGGTGCTGAGTTCATTACGAAGACCTTAAAGAACCTCACAACAAGCACAGATGCGGTAGCAGTGGTCCACAGCACGGATCTCGTGATAGAAGCCATTGTGGAGAACCAGGAAGTTAAAAATGAACTCTTCAAGAGGCTGGATAAGTTTGCTCCAGAGTACGTATATTTTTCCTGTTACCTTTTGAAACTTAGACTTTTGTATTTTCCGTTTTTTGTTCTTACACCATTAGTTCTGCATTATCTTAGCTGCTTTTTTAAAAAACAGGAGTTTTTCTCCCTTAGACTAACTCCAGACTGTGATGTGGTATGGAATTGTTGTTGTGCCAGGTGCATACGCTACAAACACTTCCAGGTGTATTCAACCAGGTTTACTTTCTCCTTGCATTGCTTCATTTGATGTGCTTCTGGGTCTGTGTAGTCATAAGGTTTGTCCATCTACTCAGCACGTTCAAATGCAAATGCATAACAGCAGAATAAGCTTGTCCTGGTATGCGTAGATGTTCCCATATATAGATAGAGAATTGGGATGATAAAGTATTTGTTCTCAGCGCACCGGGTATGAAGCAGTTTTAAGAAGTCGCAGTCTCTTAGCTGCAAGTTACAGCACAATAGTGGGTTAAGTGAACTAAGTTCACTTTGTATTACAAGAGTTTGGAAGTAGCTCGTTTCTCATTATTGTGTGTGAGGTAAAAGTGTAAATAATTTCTTAGCATGCACTCAGTTGCTTACAGTCCCTGGAACTCTCTTTGAACTTCATTTTGTAACTGTTGGGAGTTACTGTTGAATTATTTCCAAACCCAAAAACGCTACTGAGTGTGCAGTCTCAGAAGCTTCGTCCTTGTCATGGATGACTCAGAATCACAAGACCTTGGCTGTTTGCAGGTTGAGGTTTTAACTAGTATGGCTAAATCTGGGGCTATTGGCTAAGAGGTGTTTTAGGCTAACTAAAGAGCTAGGCAGGCTGGGGCTTGAATATAATGTCAAGGGAGAAAAGACGTTATCATTAGTTGACTTCAGCCTGGGGAGATTTTCAGGCTGTCTCCTATGGTCTGTAATCAAAATTACCTGGTACTTCTGAAACCAATAAATGATCACAAACAGCAGTGCACTGAGCACAGGATAACTTGTTATTACCCTTAGTCTGACAGACAAAAGTAAGTAGGTGCCTTCGGCAATTACTACGATACCTTGTCATTATTAGATTGTGCTTGTTTTCTGAAAACAGGCCGTCGGTTGCCTGAGTCTTTGTTCGTAGTCAGCAGAGAAAGCTAATGAGCAAATCGGAGTGTACTAAACGGCAAACTGTCTAGAACCAGTCAGCAAGGAAAAGTGGGCACAGTGACTTGGAGCCTCATTTAATACTATGTGTGTTTGGAACACCTGAGGCTATTTTTTGTAAGACTGAGCTCTTTATAAGCATAGTTGCCTTAAAACATCAAATTTTACATTTCGGAGTGTTAAAAGGTATTGGGAATCGTTCAGATATGCTCGTTTGTGTGGCAAAAGGTGTGATTTTGCAGCGTTGGGAAGAATGACATTAGACAAGAAGCCTTTTTAAGAGAAATTATGATAAACCTGCAGATACCTTACATGTAGGGTAAAGAAAAGAGAAGTGAATGGTGAAGAATATGGGTTGCCGTGTAGAAAGCCTCGGTGAAAAGAAAGAAAAGCTAGTAAAATAGTGAGACTTAGTAGCCAAGTGTTTAAAATATTAGCTATTAGATACAAGTGGTGATTTGTATCAGTAATCAGCGTGTCAGGATTTCCACAGCTAGCTTGTGGACTAACCGTTGTGTCATCTTAATGGGCGAGGCGGGCTTGTGGTTGATTGGTAACGAAGACGAGATTTGTTTAAAGATAGCTCTGAGTCTCGGGAGAAGCTTTGCTTCTGTGGGCGCTGGTTGTCCATGGCACTGTGAGGTGGATGTTGTAGGCAGGGATCATGAAAGACCAGGCTTCCGAGGACGGAGGACTTGTCTTAACTCAGATCTCAAGACTTACTTTGGGGGTGGCTGATGACTGATCGAAACGTGAGAGGCTCTGTATGGCAGTCGCTCAGACAAGGTGGTGAATTATGCCTTTGGAACTGAGTGAAACCTTGCATTTTTCTTGTTTGTACTGCATCCTGCGTCTCGTGTTTCCTCAGCTGCAACAGCCACATGTTTGTCTCCTGTATTTGCACTATGATGACCTCTCCCAGGAAGATAAGTCTGGTGACAGCACAAAACCAGAGCATTGCATTAAAAAAAAAACCAAACACAATTAACTTACTTCCTCTTCCTTTTGTTCTATGAAAGAACTACAATTCCTCTCAAAGTGGATCTATAAATTGAGGGGGGTGGAAAAGCTGTGCTTTATTGAGAGAAGTTTATTTAGGGCGGGGAATGGATTTTCAGTTTCAGGGAGTTTTCAGGGAAAATGTGGTGAGCAGAGAGAGTTTGGCAACCCCAGAGAGCATGGAGGGGATCTCAGGCTATTCCTCATGTGGGTGACTGTCCAGGGGAAACGGTGAGTGCGCTTTCTTGGATGCTGTCAGTCTGAGCAATACACTGATTTATGTTCTTGGAGCTTTGCAGCATTGATTGTGTGTGTTATATGCCTCTCAGCGTTGTACTCATGCTCCTAACATGGTAATTGTTACTGTTACATGGTCACCATCTTCAGAGCAGGCGATAAAGCACTGATACCCACTCTTCAGTTCCTTTTTCGTTTTCCTGAACTGAGTCAGCCTCATGTTTCCGTTCTGAAAAGGTCAGACTAGGGTTTTCATAGAATATCCCTGTGTTCTTTGTGGCTTTTAGGCCTTTAAACACTGCAGTGCTTTTCCAAACAGGATCATAATGAACACGACAGAAGAATTTTTGGGTGTCCACTTTAAGAGCTCTTGCCTATTTGTTTTCAGTTTATTTCTGGGTGGTGGGAATGCCCGTCAGCATCTCTTGGTCTAGGATCTATCTCTAGATGTGGAAACTGGCCATTGGTTTTGACCTGTTCACTGTGTCAGAACCTGTGTGAAATAAAACCATTGTGTAGGTAAAATGCCCTTGTACACAATAGAAATTTCATGCTTTTTTCCCAAGGTTTTGTGTTGTGTGAGGCAGGCCAGAATGGAAGGTAGGGTTTTGTCTCTAATTCAGTTTCTGATTTTTGTGGTTTGAAGAAAAAGCCTTTTCTATAAGTTTTTTAGTGTGATGTTAGTACAGCAGGGCTGTTGAGGTTCTGAGATTTTTCTGAAAAGAAAAAAAAATAAAAATTGCAATTAATAAATCTGGTTTGTGTCTGGAAAAGGACTTCATATATGTCTTAAAATTCTTGTGGTTTTGTGTCTCCCTTGTGGTGTTCTATGCATGGCAGTTTTTATCTTTTCTCTGTTTTTTTCCATCAGCTCTTTGCTCTGGTGGCAGGTTTGCTCATCACATCTGTCAATGGTCACTTGAAAAAAAAAAAAAAGATTCCAAATTTTTCTTAAGGCACCAAAGTGCGTTTTTGATATGGCAAATTATTTGGTTTCCATAGATATATAAATGATTGGCAATAAAAAATACCATTAGGTTTTCAGGTTTGCTGAAGGAATTATCTGGAGTAGATTTAGGGAGTTAAGTAAAAAAAATTCTACTTACAGAGTCTTTTTTTGTCATGTAATATAAATATTCAGCCTACTTACTCAGCAGTCAGAAACTCACACTTCCAGTGGTTATTTCATCGTTGCTGTACTTATACCTCAGCAAAAGGACCGGGATATTTCTGAGAATTCTGTGGATGGCTAGCCGATGGGGGTCTATTTATGTTTATTGCACCAGTCTCCTACTGTCAGAAAAACAGCTGTCGTTTATGCATTCCATATGTTTCTTTCTTTTTTTCCAGGCATACGATATTTGCAAGCAACACTTCGTCCTTGCAAATCACGCAGCTGGCCAACTCCACTACCAGGCAGGACCGATTCGGTGGCCTCCATTTCTTCAATCCTGTGCCTATGATGAAGCTCGTGGAGGTCAGTGTTTCGAAACACCATCGGTGCAACTGTCGTCACTAAGGATTCAGTTAGATGAAAGAGTTTGCAGCTCTTCTGGTATGGGATAAGCTGCCTATAGTGACCAGAGGGTGATGCAGTCTCTGTTGATGGGTGGGTTGACCAGAGGTAGCTCCTTCAAGTTCTCCTCTGAACTGGCGTTAAGTGATGCCATTTATAGCGATGGTTTCAGGCAAGCTGGTTAATAAGAACTACTGACAGCTTGAACAAAGTTGTCCGATGACTGACAGAGGAACTGTATTGTTACCGGTGTAGAAATCAATAGCAAATGATGTGCGGGTGAAATCTTACTGCCTTGTGACTTTTGAAACCAAGTCAGTCATGTTTGTTTCAATGTTCCAGATGAGTTGTCTGGAAGTGTTACAATATTTCCCAATCTTTAAGGAAGTATAAAAAGTTTTTACAAAGCTCTTCAGACATCTTTTCTAAACATACTCTCTTTGGCTACGTCATACAATTTCTAATAATACTGCTGTTTTGTGAATTTCTGGAGTAGCATTCTGGATTACAGTTTAATCGTTGCTGTACTGGGAAATGAGAGAGGTTCTGCTCGTAAATTTGCTTATGCTCTCCCCACCTTCCCTCTGTCTAGGTCATCAAGACTCCAATGACCAGCCAAAAGACTTTTGAATCACTTATGGATTTCAGTAAAGCAGTAGGAAAGAGTCCTGTCAGTTGTAAAGTGAGTACACTTTGGTTGTATAGGGTTCAGAAGCTCTGTTCTTGAAAACCGTTAATTTTTAAGGTAGTAGGTTTTACTAGATGTAAGAGCACTTCGAGAATATCCAGGCTGCTTTTTGTCCAGTTTCTTTTCACTATTAAAATCGTTTTGACAGAGAAAACACCCACATTTACCACAAATTCCTCAAAATGGAGTGACTCTAGACGTCTTGTGAGAAGCAGCAAAACTCACGAGTATTAGGGTTTACAGTTTTTGGTGGTTTTTTTCCCAGTTCTGCAGAAGCTGGGGCTGGAGAGCTTAAGCAAGAGCTCATCTTTAGCCATGCTAGAGACAAGACTACTACCTCTTGTACTGTGAGGCAGCTGGATGGATCCTCCAGGGTGTGTGCTCAGTGCAAGTTTTGCTTAAGACAGCAGTAACTACACCAATATCAATCTTCATTGCTTCACAGCTTTGTTTTTTGTTTGGTTTGGTTTTGTAGGAACACCCTACTTCCTAAGCACGCTTTTCTCAGACCATTAAGTTGTGGTCTGGGTAGCTTTATGCAAGCTGTTGCCTTGAGTTTCACAGCCCCCAGGAGATATTTGGTCATAAAAAGAAGGACCTGTACTCCAGTAGTTACCAGTAATTCAGCATCTGGATGCTGGACTCTAATTCTTGCTGTACTGCTAAATTGCTCTGTGGCCTTAGTTGATTTCTTTCCTGTTTCTGTCACAGTTTTGCAGTATGTAATATGCAGAATATATGATGAATTATTGTTGTAAATTAGCTTGGGTAGAGGGCAATGCAGTCTCCATATTTGAAACTTCCCTTCCCAGAAGGAAAGTTGCTTGGAATTCTCTGGATTAAATATTGAGATAAAATGGCATGAACAATAAACATCTGAGACAGTAGTAGTATACAGAATAATACTATATTTGCAAGGGTCTTTCTCTTTTCTTTGCATTTTTTAATTTAGATTAAAGCTTGTGGAAAGGAAGTTTTGTATCAGTTTGTTATCCTCTTCTGACAGCATATATCTTATCTTTTAATGGATAGCGTTGATGTTTGCTATTGGAGTGATCCTAACTTTCAAAAGCATGGTTTTCCAGTGAGCAGTGGGGGAGAAGTGCACTGTTCAGTGTTTCTAGTAGTGAACATACAAAGAGGCTGTTAGAGAAGAACTGCTCTTTTTGTATCCTTCGGGAAATTGTATCCGCAGAATTTTGCTAAAGAAAAGAGGTTTGCCAACTGGCCACTTTAAATTGTTTTGAGATTACTTAAGTTGGGGCTTGTAGTAGTCTTATTGTTCTCAGTCGTGATGAATGTTTGTGCCATTCCTTGTTTGGGAAATTCATCTTTTTCGTTTTAATACTGAGCAGATAGATGAAAAATATAGTTTAGAGAGTACCAGAAGTTGATGATTCGATCAGTGTATTCATCCACTTGTTCAATTTGTTCTGTAGCATTTGAGTGTAGTACTGGAAAGAATGCTTATTTATAATCCATTTCTTTTCTTTTCATAGGATACTCCAGGGTTTATTGTAAACCGCCTCTTGATTCCATATATGCTGGAAGCTATTCGGCTTTTTGAGAGAGGTACTTGTTGGGATATTGACTTCAGGGAATGGTGATGTATAACACTGCTAAATGTTATATCCCCTCAGAAAAGCCTTGGGATTCCCTCAGAACTTTCAGACCTTAAAGGCTGGAAGCAAATAGTGAACACAAAATATGAGCCAACGTGGGCAGTTGGAAAGACCTTGTCTTCTCTTTGAAATGTCAGTATATGCAGAATTGTAAGCGAGTAGTTACTCGTGTGGGAAATTTCTGGTGGTGGGAAATGTTTCTGGTTTGGAGATGACAATGTGAGCGTAGTGCCCTTGTAAAAATATCCTCTGCCAACTAATCAGGAACCTCCCTCTCTCCATCCTGAGAGATGTTAATGAATGTGGTTGGAAATCCCATAATGAGACCATTAGCAAAATTCTCCTGAGTTCACTTACGTTGGGCTTGCGAAATAAAACACCAGTTTTCATGTGAGGTAAGTAGTACAATACTCAGTATCACACTACAGTACTGGCATAGAAGTGATTCGGACTCAACTATTTCCCCATAAAACCTCCTATTTCTCTTTTATGTCCTTTTTCTAGACATAGGTTCTTTAGGAACTCCCATCTCACTGCTGGTCTCTTTAATACTGAGGATAGGTAGAAATAATCATGAATCACCAAAGAACCACTAAATTTTTCAAAGCATTGATAATTGTTTTGAAAGGGAAACAACCAATAATGTAGTGGATAAAGAGGAAATTAAGGGGTATAATTGCTTTTATTTCAACTGCTCTGCTCAGAGCTCCATGCTACTAAGATTTGAAACATTTTGGTTTTGAAATCTGTTTTTGTACAGATGAAAGCACTCCATTATCAGGATCCCACCCAATATGCTTAAAATATTTAAAAACTCTTTTATAGTACGTGGAAGAGATGGTTTGATCTTCAGAAAAAAAAAATATAAGCCAACACTACTTGTTTATACATCAACAGTTGTACCTAATTACATCTCAAAGGGAGAAAAGAGCAAATTTAGTGACTTGAAAGGCAAAAGCATGGATGCAAGGGGGCACTATTCTCTTAGAAAAAAGTCACGTCTTTAAATAGAGTGTATGGGTGTCCCATTGTGTGTGAAAGCGGTGCTTTTGTTGACATGTATCATTATGCATATTTCAGGAGAGAACAGAACCTTTAATTAAATGTAAAAGAAGACAGTCACTGAGATCGTATGTTGAAATTGACTGCTTTCTGCCTAAGCAAAACAATATTTTAATTTCATCCTTATTCTGTTTGTATTTTGTTCAACAGCATATTTCCAAACTTGTTAAAGTTAATTTATTAATTTTTAGCTCTAATGGAATCTATTTAAAAAGCTGGCTAATGTTTTGAAAAACCTGACGGCTATCCTCTAATTCATATTTTCCATTGAATCAGGTTAAATTTTAATCGTATTCTTTGCATTAATTCTCAGAGTAGACACTTGAGCCAGATTGTCATCCACATGAGTCTGAAATCAGGTCTCTTTTCTGGCAACCCCAAGCACTGAAATACCCTTTTATTGGATCAGTCCTTGAGTCTGTGTTTATACAACATCTCCTTGGGTTAAATGTGTGCTTTTGCATGGGTAAAGTACCTTTGGTATATATGATTTAACAGGAGGCATACTATGAATATTAGTGTACGGTGGTCTGTACTGCAATATTTGTAGTCGAAAGCTAAAAAAGCAGTCAGTCAACTTTCTGAGTAAGTCTCCTTTATACTGGGAGACGTGCATGAACTAGGGGTACAACCCTTGTTTGTCTTTTTACTGTATTTGATTGTATTGTAGCACTGTATACAGTCAGGTGGCCAAGTCTCAACTTTGACAAACAAAGTGGCACAAATCTGTTGATAAAAAAGCAGGTGCATCTGCATCAACTTCAAATGAGTTCAGGATTTACGTGCGTTTGAATTTGAGGAACCGAAATCATGTTAGAATTAGGCTAGGCTAATCTTCCCAGTTTCTCAGAAATAAAACGTGGTTTAAAAAAAAATAAATTGTCCGTTTTAAAGAGTAAAAGGAGATGTATTAAAATTATTACTTCATACAGAACTTTCACTGAAGTTGTTGCCTTTACAAGAGATTTTGAAAATTTATTTCTAAGATTCTCTGATCTGAGGTGTATAAATTGCACAGGCTATGTCTGCCAGGCTTTTGGACACTCGGAATGTCTGTGCGCACTGAGCTTGGAGGTTACTTAACAAGTACCTCTGGGGTTTGTTTAACTTCATCCTTTTTATAGGATCCGCAAAGAAGTGTGCTGCCTATATCAAAATATGGTTTAGAAATAAGCAGTAGAGGTGCATCTGTTTTCATGGCAGTGTGAAGCATCCATTCCCAGAAAAAAAAAAAAAGAAGTGAATATTAACTGTGACAATGTGGCAATACAGGATTTGTATTGTTATAGGTGCAGACTAGAGAAGAAGTAACAAATTTCTGATTTTTTTTTTTTTTTTTTTTAATAATTTTGGAACTCACATATTTAAGTGCACCTGCATAGTCTCTTCAGGTCACTCCTATCTGCCCTCTAGTCTTTCTGATAGGTTGAGCTCAGTACGCTATCCATAAATAGCGTAGTGATCTCTATTGAAATGCAAGAGGAAGCTGGAAAAATGGAAAGCAGGTTGTAGGGTGCTTTTTTTTTCGGTGTGTGTGTGAGATTCAGCTTTATACTCCAGCATGTGTATGCTGACTCCAGTTTTTGTGGTTCAGAAACGTGCAGAGATTTCTGTGAGGAGCTGCACCAGGGTGAAATAACACCTCGTTAATTATTTATAAGTGGTGCCAAGTAGATGCAGAATCTTCTCTGTTCATCAAACTGTCAATCTTTTCTCTAGGAGATGCATCAAAGGAAGATATCGATGTTGCTATGAAGCTTGGGGCTGGCTATCCCATGGGTCCGTTTGAACTGCTGGACTATGTTGGGCTGGATACCACTAAATACATTGTAGATGGTACTGCATGCTTATTTTCTTCTATTTTTTCCCCTTTTTAGCTAAATTGTAGATGAATGTTCTGATGAAAATCTGATTCTTAATTAGTTTAAACTGAATGTTTGTGGCATAGCTTTTTAACTGTTGAGGAGAAAGGCAGGAGAATTGAGCTCAGACTGCTGTGTGAGTACAGCATTTGTGCTGTGTGCCCGTGGCCTCTGTGCATGGGGACAGAACAGTGTGGATTTGCTGACTTCATCAAGTTACATTGGAAGATGATAATAGCATTAGTGGAGCTTTATATAACCAAAAAGAATCAGTGGGCAGAGAGATGTGTATTGGAGGTAAGAATTAAAGTCTTTCTGATTTAAAAATTAAATCTTTCTGATTTAAAGAAACCCCAAATGCTGAGACTCCCCCTCCTTTTTCTGCCAGCCATGTTTTCATTCTCAAATAATAGGAAACCAAATAAATTCCTTAAAAGATGCAAGCGTGCCATCTCCCTTTCATTTCAGTTGATAAGTGGATGAATGTCTGTACAATAACAAAAAAAGATGTAATTGGTGATGGCTTGTTGATGCTTGTATTATTTTGAATGAGCAGCCTAAATATTCTAAGAGGCAGAATGGCACTTTCAAAATGGCATCTTCAATGAATCCTCTTTTGCTTTTAGCCAGTCCTGTGGAGTAGCGTTATATTGTTCTAACTGGCCATGTCTTTCACAGGTAGAAATTCAACTTGGAATTCCTTTCCTCTTGAATTTCTTTTCAATATAGCCTTTGTTTTATTTCCTTGTATTTAGCTATATTTTAAAAGTACTCCTTTAAAGTATTTAAAATCCTTCGTCATGGAGATAATAAGGTGTTCGGAGTAGACTACACCTAAAGACCAATTGCTAGATTTGCTTATAATCATCCATACTGAGCTGTGCTTTATGAAGCTGTATTGAAGGGTTGCAGGGAGTCTAGAATAAGTTCCAAACCTCCTTCATTTTTGGAACACTTAATATTTTTCGAAGGAGATACAGATCTCTGTTATCTTTGCATATAAACAGAACTCTTGCTAATCCATCCACTTCTTTTCTTCCACCAGGATGGCATTCATTAGAGCCCAACAATCCTCTTTTTTTGCCCAGTCCACTCCTGAATAAACTGGTAGAAGAGAAGAAGCTGGGTAAGAAGACTGGAGAAGGATTTTACAAATACAACTGAACTCCAGACCTCGAGAGGTGTTAAACTATCTGTGTATGCTATTCAGCATTGCCATATTACAGGTGAATTCTGTTTCAGCCTTCCCAAGGATGGCATAAGCTGCATTTAGAACATAACCCACCTCTGAACTGAGTGATCGCACTAGTTAACTCTTTCTCTACTGAACGCTTGATTTGGTAGATTATTTTTTTGAAGTAATTCTGGAAAACTTTATGCGCACAAGTGCCTTCATCCAGATATTGATTTTTCAAGTGCAGAACAGAATGACAAGTGAAAATATGTATTTGGAACATTACTATATTGATGGGAAAAATCCTTAAAATAACCGCACTTTCTTAAAATAAAAAATTCAACAATTCTGTGTTGAGTATCATGGCTTGAAGTTGATGTACTTGGTTGCGGTCCACTGGGTGGCAGTGTCTTTTCATGCTGGAAAATGTAGCAACTGAAAAGCAGTGTTGTTTTGTTAGGGATTTTCTTAAACGCGGTGCTCATCTGTAGGTGTAAATTACAGTGCCTCGAACAATAATTTTTTGAATGCCATGTTGTCTAAAAGTAAAAATCTGGCAATGGCAGGCTGTCACCTGGACAGAAGGTTCCTAATACAGCATTTACAAGCAGAAATCATGATTTGTGTTGGGATTTTCTGGCATTTTCAATTACCGGTTTAGGGCCTCCTTTTGCTAGGTGGTGTAGAAACATAATCAAGAAGTGGTTTCTATTCTGAAGGGCCTGAAACGTAGATTTGATTTTTATTAACTAATCCAGGAAGCTGGTGGAAGCTTCCAGATGCTTTCTAGAGTCCTGTAAATTTGCTTTATTTACTGGCTATTCATTTTAAGTATCATTTTTATACACTACAGTACTACTACTACTACTGTAGTACTGTAGTATTTCAGAGGATTGAAATTGTAATGTATACTGTGTAAACAGGTAGGTGTGTCTGGCTGTGTGAGGCACCTTCTGGTTTCCAACTTTATTTCTTTGGGGCTTAGCAGAGCCTGGATTTGTTCATGATGGGAATGCTGCAAATCCTGCCTTTTCTCCAAATACTGCAGAGCAAGTGGGTGTGAGGGTTGGAGTTCCACTTCAACTGAGTAGTTGCCTTCTTTCCCTTTGTTTATTTTGGATCTACAAGCTGAGTGCTTATATATATATATTTTAATTAAAGAAATTACGAATAATTATTTAACTCTAAGTTGCCTCTTCCTCCCTCCACCGACATCTAATGCAGATTGCATATAAAGAAACTGAGGCTGGCAGATGTTAATTCCTTTGCACACAATCGCACAAGAAATCTCTGAGTAGAGAATAAAAATTGTCGGTTTGCTGGATCCTGGTTCCTAATTACAGATGTGATTTTGAGTCACTTGTCTTGAAAGAAGAGGACTAAAGGAAAGAAATGGTACTGTAGAAAGTCTCTTTCTTTTACTAATATGGTGTTATATGGAATTGGTTTTCCTAAAATACAGTCCACTTCTTGCATCTGAAGATCTGTTTCACTTGAAGGTTCTTAGTGCCTGTAATCCAGTTTAGTGACTTTTAAGTTCTGCAGGGTGAAGTTTGTTTCAGAACTCCTGTTTTCAGTAGTAATTAAAAACAGGAACCTGTATATTACTCTTGTGTCTTAAAAAATGCTATTCATTTTTTTGCAAAAACATTTGGGCAGAATTAACTTGATGCTTCTCCCTTTACTTGGAAGATTATTTTAAATTTGGAAATGCTTATGTTTATAGCAAGGCATAGGCTGTTTAATAATAAACGTGCAAAATATTTTTCACTATTTAATGTGATATTTTAGAAAAACAAACTTTCTCTAAAACAGTGTTTTTCTTTCAGGAGCTGTAACAGGTATGGTATGTGTATATGTAATACATACAAGAAACCTGAAAGAGGCATTTGTAAATTTGGCTTGCTATTTCAGAAGAGACTTCTTTTTCTAAGTAGCAAATTGGCCGTGTGGAGGTACTTTACTGGTGGGTGGGGATGGTTTACTTTATCAGCATGTGGAGTAGTGTGCCAGGATATGCAAAGACGAGCTGACGGGCCAAAGCTTCAAATCCTCTGCCTTAAGTCTAGATCAGAATGCATAGTGGCAATTGAATGACTGGGGCCATTGAATCGAGGTACGTTTTTTCTTTAGCTCCTCAGTGAGGTGGCATGGACAATGTAGAAGTCCTTTTTGGGGTTCAAGATCGTGATAAAATTGATCAGAAGCAGGATATTAAATAGTTGCTCCTGAGTTGTACAAGAATTTCTGCAGCTTTGACAGTTTAAAGATGTCTAGGAGGCTTAACAGATGAGTAATAAAGGAATTGTCTGTCTCCATCTTCCCTCAGTAAAGGTTATTTCCCAGCCCTTGCTGTGCCTGTGGCTTGGTGTGGAGGTACATGAGCCACCGTCTGCTGCGTGTCGTGTCGACAGGTGAGGGGGAATCTCCTTCTAGTCAGTACCTCAGACTGGGACCTGCTCTCACCAGTCAGCTCCTCCTGAATTTTTATTAATAAGCAAAAAGAGATTGTGGAAAAAAAATGAGGGCTAGAAGAGAAAGGAGGGAAGGGTGTTTGGTTTCCCTCACTGCCTACTTTTAGAGCCTTTAGTCTTCGTTATCATTTTGGTCAGCAGGCCTCGCAGATTTAGAGCGTTCGCCCCGCTTCGGTCACAGCTTTGAGATGTGCGCTTGGCACAGCCTGGGGACAGCTTGACAGCCAACAGCTGAGAGGGGCCGGACGGGAGCCCAGCTCCTGCAGCTGGGAAGATGGCTCCAGGTTCAGCATCTGGGTCGTTTCAGCTGCCAAAGCTGCTCCATCTATGGTCATCCTGGCTGCCGACACGGCTGGGGAGAAGACGGGAGCACAGCAAACTTGACAGAGGGAGCTGAAAGCAGAATCTTAATGGGACTGGAGGAGGATGCTCTGCGTGAGCGGCTTATGGAGTGTAAAGTCCAAGACGTGGCAATAAAGGTTGATCCAAAGAGGAATTAACAGTCTAGAGGTTAAAATTTGGCTTTGCTCTAGCAAATGAAATATTTTCCATTAACGGAACTGAGCACGGTGATGCCTGTATGTGGGTCAATAGTAACAGCTGCCTGTTTGTTGAGTGCAGATGTCCTGAAGTTCTAAATCTACATCTGTGTTTGCAGAAGTCATTGAGCTTTTCCGGTATATTACTGTAGGAGAATAATTTCCTTAGGAGATATTGATGTCAATTTGTGGTATGGATTTGAATCTGGAGTGGAAAGTAGAGATTGTTACTTTCTCCTTTCCTCCTTCTTTCATTGTGAGGACTTGCCAGAACATCACCTTGGTAGGAATTTAATTGGGAAAACAGCATTGCCAAAGAATTAAATGTATGTTAATTGTCTGTTGATGAAGGTTAGCCCTGGAAATGAGTAGCTGCCTTGAAGTCAATAGCCCAGTTCTGTCCAGATGGGAGTTTTGTGAACCTATGCCTTATTTTATGCAGTAGGAAGAAGGGTTGACTGAGCAACTGCATAAAACAACTTGAAAAAAATATCTTTTTCTTAGGCAAGTTGTGTTTTTCCCCAAAACCATCTGACCCAAGGGTTTTGAAGTTACAATGCAAATGTCCCCCAAATCCCAGTTGTTGTGAACAGCAGCCTGTTGACAAGACAGGAGTTAACTCCAGCATCTGTCCTGGGTTCTTCAGAGCCATGGGATCCAGTGCTGCCAGCCCGGTGCTCCAGCAGTGAATCAGGCCTCAAAAAGCATCACGGTGGCTTCGAAATGAGATTCAGAGTTCTGGTTTGGTTTTGTTTTCTTAATGCCGTATTTGGTGTTTCTTCTCCCGGTGTTTGTTCTGGGGATAAGGTGCTTAACACGCTTTCAGATATCTGTGGAACTTCTGAGGTTTGCCAGTCAATCTCTTCTGTAGACCCACTCACTATAAACCAGTGAATGTTTATCAGGCTAGAGAGGAAAAAAGAATAAACTTGGTGTGTGAAGCGAAGTGCAGTAAGATCTGATTGCCTGGTTAAATCTGTGCTTGTTACTAGAATGGCATTTGAAAAAGAGGTATTTCCAGTTTGCCTGCCCGAACAGTTGTCTTGGTGTGAAAAGGTCTTGTGTGTTGCTGACTTTGTGCCAGGCCTTGGCTGGTGAGGTCTGCAAAGGAGCGAGATGTCCCGTATCCCTGTGGGCAGAGAGGAAGAGTGCCAGAGGATGTAGGTACCAGCAAAACCATCTCTGTTGTGTTACTGTGTACCGTAATTGCAGTGCAGGTTGAGGTCTGAGATCCCTGAGGACAGTGTCATTGGGGTGTGTGCGGTGTAGTAGCATTAGGGTGATGGAATTACGCTGTTCCGTGGTGGAAAAAGAGTATGGTGAACCATCAGAAAGTGCGTGCTGGTTTTGCTGTTGCTTTGGGAAAGCACTTCTGACTTTTTATTTCATGAAAAACTCTTCTTGCAGAGAGACTGGAGAACTTTTGTGAAACTACGGGTGCTTGCTGTTCTCTGAATTCTCTGTGTAAGCATCCGCTGTGTAGCATCATGAGGTGCAAAATGTTTTCTGTGTCTCAGAGTGTTGCTCTTCAAGCCTGTGTCCATTTTGATAGATATATAGCTGATGGTTATTGCAACTGTTTCATAATAATAACTTTTATTAAGCCATCAACACATAGTTGCCGAAGTTTAATGCATGCTTATTATTCTTACTTGAAAAGAAAGCCACTTTACAGTACCCAGTGGCTTTAAAGATGTAGGCAAACCAGTTTTTGTAGTTTGTAGTGACCAACTTTCCATAAAAATTTACTGCTAACAGTTTGGGAGCTGTTTTTTTCAAGAGGAGCAGTAGTCATCTTGCACCTGTGGCTACGGTGCTATGTTCTTACTTTTCTAATTAGTAGCACAGCAGTGACCCCCATCTCAGTATTTTTATTCACTAGGATCCAACCACATGAGCAATTACAAAACTGACCTGAATGATGCCTCTTTTCCTGTGCTTTTTGGAAGACCTGAGACCAGGAGCAAAAGCAGATGCTGTCATTCTTTTGAGAGCTAGATCTTTTCCTGTGCAGTGTTCCTTCAGTAGCTTTTACTGTTGTTCGCAGCCAGAGGAAAGTGCTTCTGCTGAATTCTGTTCGAGAAGGGTTAAGTAGAGCCACAATGTGGTAACTGTAAAGATGATTTGTAGAATGATCTGTCTTGCGTTTTATGATCTTCTCAAAAGCTCATGTTAAAACTGAAATCCCTTTTTATGTACCATTTGCTATCCTGTATGTGTTTCAATTTATAAATGCAGTGCAATGCAGAGTCTTAAATGTATATGGTTGCAGAAGAGTATGTAATGAGGTCTGGGGTTGTTACTGATATTAGTCAGACTTAGGTTTTTATGCCCATAAAGCAGCTTTGCACTTGTTCAGTTCACTCTTTTATTCCCTTAGAGGTTTTCTGTTTGGTTTTCTATAAACTAAGGAACTCGCAGCAATGCATTCTTTGCAGAGAAACTAGCACCATAGAGCTCTAAGGCTGGCTGGGTTTTGGTTGCTTGTGGAGCCAAACTTGGTTATTAAAGGAGCCATTTCTTCTGTTGTGTGGCAGCATGAGGCGTCACAGTGAGGCGAAAGGCCAAGTTGTGTTTCCAGCCTCGGTCAGGTGCTGTAAGTTGGTCAGGGCACAGGAGGATATTTTAGCATGAGGCTTTTGCTTGGAGGCCACTGGGGGACATGTTGCTTACTTTGGCTGTTCCATGCTGCCAGATAACGGGATGTTTTCCTACCCTGTTCTTCTGCTTTGCTTGGTGCATCCTTGTCCTGCCTGGTAACAGCTGCTTCTATTCTGGTCCCATTTTTCTGCCAGCAACCACTTCTGGGGTGGTTTTCTGTAAATGGGCAAACCCTTACAGTATTTGCTAGTTGAAGAATGTGAAATTCTTGTCGTTAGGAATCTAAACCCCCTATTTGGAGTCTTGGCTTCAGCAACAAAAATCTTGCGGATTAACCACTTTCACCAGCGAGAGGCTTTCTGATGAGCTGTGGGAAGAAGTGTGTGCTTGGCGGTAGGTCTACAATAAACAGCTGGAATTTGCATGTGGTGANTTTTTTTTTTTTTTCTTAATTATCCATCCATACTCAAATGGATCTATTTGTGCAATAGACGTTGGTGAAACCACACGTTTACAATAAGCGGGTTTATTTGTGCGCAGACTGTGATTTGTGCGCTCTGCTGGTGGCAGGGCCTGTGGGTGATGTGACGGTCCCCGGTCCCATGCACCGCTCTGTCCCTGCTCCTCCTGGCCCCCATTGGAGCGCTCCCGCCTTTGGAAGCCCTTCCCTTCAGCTCTCAATCTTCAGCTGCTTCACATCAACTTTGAGACCTCTTCTTTTGAATCCTGCAAAGCTGCAGGCATTAGCAGGTGTAAGATACGCCGCATTTATATTTCACGGGCTTTTTTGTTGGTTTTCTCTGAAGAGGTTATACAGGGTAAAATGTTTATGACAATTACTTGACGTCGTGATTTCTCTGAAGACAACAAGAGGGCTGATGGGTTCCTTACAGCCGATGCTGCAGTTCGTTCTTTTTTGCAATTTAGGGTGAGATTTCTAAAAGCCTTTTGTTTCTGTTGGAAGCCTAGTGATGTTTTCCAGCATGTCGAAGCAGGTGAGGTATCTAGCTTCCAATGATTTCTTTTCAGCAGTGAAATACCTCTCAGAACCTAAAGAAGATGATTTTATGGAAGAACCTGAGTTTGGGAGTCCTAGTTTTATTGAAATCTTGAACTTAATTCTCAGAAAAATGGGCAATCTTAGGAGTGGCATCTTTTTTTAATTGCAAGTTCCTCCACCCCTCTCCAGTTCTTGGGAAAACGTGCAAGAAAACAGCTATTTTCAGCCTTTGCCTCGTGCGTTTGCTGTTTATCTACTTTCTTGAACAGGATCAGTTGCAGGAACGAACTCAGCTCCTGCTGCTACCTGGTAATTTCAGACAGCAGCAATCAGACTGTGCTTCTAACAGTCAGACAAATCACTGCCTCCCGCTTTCTTCGCCCTCCCACTTCACTTTCTTTCGAGCCAGAGGGTGATCACAACTGCTTGCGGATTGATTTCTGGGTGCTATTGTGACGTGAGTGTCAGAGAGCGAGCAGCGAAAGTTAAACACTCAAATAATGCCTAAAAAACCTTATGCGAGTCCTTTGAGAAATGAGTGTGGGTGAAATAAGTGATGGGGAAAAACTTCATTGAGAGAACTGATTTGAATGAGGCTGTGGGTTCTAGAACCCAGTCAGGGCAGCATCTGTGAAGAGTGAGATCTGTGATAAGCGTTTGGTTACTTACTTTAGGAGACAGAAAATACCCAGAGAATTTAGTTTATTCAGTATTAGAGAGATGAGATTTTTTTAAGCGGTAAATTTTTGTTTTAAAAAGGAGAAAGAATATGGGGTGGGGGGAAGACGCTGTTAATTTCACGTAAGTAGTTTTCCTGATACCATCTTTTTTATTTCTTTAAACAAAAGCATTAATTGGAACTGAGGAAGAAATATTTCTCTTTCTTAGAGACTTAGCATTTTATTTTTGGCTAAGACTGAAAGCTATTGTTGCCTAAGTTGACACTAAACTGGCAAATCTATGAACTGAAGCCAGTATTGTTACTGGGATCTAAATTTGTAAAGACATTTGATTCTCTTAGAATAAAAGCTGAGCATATAGTTTTTCTCAAGGGCAGAGTTATACTCTGAAGATTATTTGCACAGGTTTACAGCTGAATATGTTGTTTAGCTTGTCGACACACGGCATTTGAAGTAGCATGTTGGTGGAAGGGATAAATAACAGTAAATGATGATGAATATGTCAAATGGTTATACAATAGACTTGATCTTCACCCGCAGGCTCACAGCTTTTTGGCAAAGGGCAGAGCTTTTCCACAGTGGCCGCTAACAGTACAAAGAGAAAAGTTTCCAGTGAAAACTGTGATTTTGAAAAATATTTTTTATTGTGGTTTTAGGTAATGAACTCTTTTGGTGACAGATAAGACTGGTCTTAGCTATGGCTGGTATCAGTTTGATTTAGAATTTCATTTAAAGTGCCATTATGAGTGTTGTGTTAACCCGCAGGCACCCAGCTCAATTTACAACTGATTTATATTGGAATGGGGAATTAAAATATAGAAATCAATGTAAATATTTAAATGAGTCTAAACAAAGGCAGTGCCCCTACAGCGGGCTATCCTGGCTCAGCAGTTTGCTAAGGCTTGCTTGCCCACAAACCTTGCTTTCTCTTAACTAATATCGATGTAAATTTTTGGCTGCTGGCAGGGAAGGAGAGCCACTTTCTCTGCCTTCTGTATGGATCTGCTGAGGAACAGACAGAGAAGTATCAAAATGTCATATTTGACATGACAGCTGGAAATCCAGCATGTACTAAATGATTTTAGATACCTTTGAATAGAACTGATTTCCAGGTGTGAATTAGCAATGACATCCTTCAACTCCAACTCGTGTATGCTCTAAAGAACTGCGCTTTCCTGTCCTGTTTAGGGGATGTCATGTCTCTAAAATTACCCAATTTAACTAAGTATTGGCTGTAATATCTGAAAAAAATCAGATGAAATTTGGCGAAGGGGCGGGTGAGAACGTGCTGCCCAGTCTTCAGTGCTGAGCAGTCACAGCTGCAGTGGCTGGTTGGGACCGGTGTTGCGCTTTTCCACTTTGTCTTTTTTGTGAGCTGCTGGTTCTGCTTCCCCAGGATCGCGGAAGGGTGATGGTGCAACAGTGCACCATAGGAAATAGTGCGGGTGAAACACCGAAATCCACGCCCATCAACTTACTCTGTTCTCTTTCTATTCCCTGAAGTGATCCCGCTGCCTCTGGAAGTGAAGTAACTCCCCAACAATAATGACAAGGGGTCGAGCTAGTGAGACAGCTGCTGGAGTAAGGCGATATGAAGAATTCTTTGAATGTTAGTTGATAAATACAATATATTCCGTATTTATATAGTTGTGTGGTAGAGGTTATGGTAACTATTCCCATAGTGTAGCTGTATGCATCTCATTTAACGTATCTCTTAATTCTTCTGTCTGTGGTTTATACTAGTTACATATAATCGTATCTGATCCTCGCAACGTATCTGTGCGCTAAGGAAGTACCATCCTTGGAATGTGTTTGGGGAGCAGATATACAGGGAAATTCTTCCTTAAACTGACTCGAAAATAGTCTTCTTCCCCATTCTTTCTTCAAATTGTATTTATTTCCAAACTGGACTGAATGAAGATGGAGTGTAGGTGTTACACCAGCCCCACACAAACAGAAGCCTTTAGACCATATGTCAGAGTCTTCCTTCTAATACCTGGGTTTTCAAACACTGACTTAAACATTCATTGTTACATTTGTTGAGGGACTTTAGATTAAGGTGTTTTGATTGTGAATTCTTGTAATTCACAATTGTAGTAAAAAGTTGTATTGAATTGTAGTAAAAAGTTGGGTGGAGTTTGAGCTAGCAGGAAAAAAGCAGTGGCTGTTCTATGATTCTTCAGGCATGGTTTGTGAGTATGATTACTGCCTATCTAATTTAGGATCGAGTGGAGAAGAAGTTGTTTTTTCTGATGATGTTGTGACAAAATAGAAGAGATTTCACAGGAGAACAGTAAGAAGGGAGGTGTGAGACAACCCAGCCCTTATATAGCATTTTGCTTTGTCAAGAGCTGAGTCCTCGTTTCTGTGGCTTCTTCTCTTTGAAAAGAAGCCACAGAGATGGTCCTACCTCAGCCTAATCAATAATCTGCATGATTTTTTAGCCAGTTTTCTTGGCAGTAGGAAATCAGTCCAAATTAGTAGAGTTGCCTCTTAAAGTTGTGGAGTACGTTATTTTTCCTTATTCTGCAAAAGATTTTATTTTGTCATAGTTACCTTTTCTCAGCACAGCGAACAGGACAGATCAGTTCTTGGGCGAGTTGCACTTCTGGTATAAGGCAGATGGAAATAATTTCTCCTCGCTCTGCTGGTTCATGCTGGTTTTCCATGGCTGAGAGGGATGAACAACCCTGTCACTTATTTGTCTGTGTCGGGTTTCTGGTAGCTGGGATGGGTGAGTTTATCGAAATGTGTTTTGTGGAACACCGTTCACAGGAAGAAAACTGCAGTATCGCAGGCCAGGTGGGCAGTGACTGTTATCTCAGCCAAGCAGATGCTGCTTCTGTGGCTCTGTGAAGTTACGGTTGTTGCAGGCGGAGTGAGTGTGCCGGCCAGAGAGAAGAGACGTCATCTAGAGCCCATGGCCTGAAGGTACGAGGATTCACCTGGGAGGATGGGGAGCAGAATCGGAGGCCTTGCTTTGACCTGGTTTGAAAGCTTTCTAAAGCTGATCTGTGAGGAGACTTGCACGGTAAATTCATACATTAATCCAGAGGTGCTCTTCCTGGCCTGTCATGTGGAGGAATGAATGGGTTCGGGCACACTTTCTAGGTTTTTGGCTTCGTCTCGGAAGGCCTGTGTTTGCAGCAGCCCGTTTTCCTGCGGCAGCTGCTCTCCTTTTGGCTAACTCCCTTCTTAGCCCAGTAGTTTTGTCATTGACCTGAATTGGGAGAAATGTGTTTGTAGCTGAGAGGCTTCTACCTATTTGTGGAGTCGCTTCTGTCTCCCTGTGATGTCAGGTCTGATGCTGGAGGAGAGGCTGCCCGACGCGTTAGCCCTTTCGTGAGCGCAAGGGAGCAAACTCCAGGTACGTTATTGGAGCGGTTACTAGCTATTGCTTGGTCTCTGCGCTCTCCTTCGTTTTCTGCCGGTGTTGCTGTAGCAGGAGGCCGTCAGGAAACAGGGAAAAGCTGCTTCAAAGCCTTGTGCACTGTGGTGGTTTCAAAGGAGTGCACACGACTGACGCTCCAGATCCTGCTGTCCTACAGCCTGGAGCAAGGGTTGGGTCCTCAGCGTCCCAGATTTGCTGCAAATCGACCCAACCATTGAGCTCTCACTTGTATAACTAACTTACTGCCTTGTCTGTTAGCTAATGCAAAGCGGAAACTCCAGCAGAAGGTAATTCTCTGGAGCTGGTGAGGGCCTATAAGCACAACTAGTGAATCTGTCATCACTTGCCGTGTGAGAAGCCAAAGTTAGCCCAGGGCATTGTTCTTTTATGTAGAGGAGGGGAAGTGGCTCTGGGCCAGGTGATCCAGAAGCCTGAGGAGCCAGACCGTCCTGTGGGGTTGGCCTGATTTCGCTGTAAATAATCCTGGCTCAACTGCCCTGTTCTGCGTCTTTGCCCTTTGCTGTGTCCTCGGGGTGGGCAGGGGGAAGGACGTGGTTTTCCAGGGTGTCTCCTGTGTTTGTGAATGGGGCTACCTGTACCGCCATCTGTGCAGAACTGGCTTTGGTGCATGCATGGAACAAAAGTACACAGGGAGACTGGGTTCAGGAATGCTTGTACAGAAGCATCTGGATAATTAACCCAGCCGTTAGGTAAGGCCATTTATATCCTTAAAAGACGTTTTCTTTGGGAAATACACGGTAATCATCTCCTCAGGCACCCAAGAGAGACACGGTTAGATGGTGACTTCTGCCTAAATTGCACATCAGGCATTTAGGTGTCGTTTTTGAGTCTCACCTGGAATAATTTACTTGGCATCACGAGGATTTAAACCTAGTCTTACTGCCAGGGAAACGCCACCATCACCGGGCCGTTTTCACTAGCTCGTCGGTGCGGCACAGCGAGGACCCAGGTGAATTTGCTGTTTCAGTCCCACAAGAACAAGTGCTGACGAGCAGTGGGAACAGGGGTGGACACTGACCCCAGTCACAGAGGGGATTCCAGGATAGCGCAGTCACTCTGTTTCGGGTACTCTCACGGGCGCATCCTAAGCCTTGCGTCTTCATCAGCCTTTCCCATAGCTGCTGTATGTGAAAGGCCTTTGATCTATGAATGAGCCCAACACATGGTGCTTGCTCACTGTATGTTAACAGCAGAGATGTTATTTTTAGCTCCTGAATTCTTCTTCACTATTAGAGCCGAAAGACCTTTCGTCCTTAAGAAAGGCAGCTGTTTGCTACATCGTGCATTTGGGACAATGTGCTACATAAGGCTAACACCTCTGTTGGGAACAGTATTTTTGCAAAATGGGTAAGTGGCTTTCTAAATAGCCTTTAAAAAATCTAAATAAAGTAGTCATGTTCTAAACAGTTTTAAAAAAGAGCTGTTATCTTTGGAACATGTAATTTAGAGAACTCGCTGCAGTAATCCTTGAATTAGAACAATTACTGCACTAGAGTACTTGGTTTCTTTCTCCTTTAAAAAAGCAAAAACCAAACCCAAACCCCAACCCCAAACCCAGCCAGGTTCCCAGCAAAGGCTGCGATAATTAACTGGAACCCAACTGTAGCCAAGTCTTGCAAAACCCTGTGTACAGTGGCTGTTTTCTCAGAGGTCTTTTCTCCTGCCATCTGAGAGCTTTTCCTTGCCTGGTCAATTGTTTTGCTTTTTTTTTAAGGTAATCACTAGTTGCTAGAAGTAAATATTGCAAGAACTAATATGCTGGTTACATTCTTACAAGTGCAGTACACGCTGGTTTAAAAGGAAGCTCTTTTATAACGTTTTTAATTAGAAAATTTCTTACGCAACAGAGTTGAAGGGTCAGTTACAAACAATCTAATCACAAAGCTTCCTTAGGCAGTAACTCACCGATGTAATTTCTTGTAGCTCAGGCTTGACTCAGTCCAGTCTCTCATCAAACAAGACTCAGGAGCTAGAACACAAGGCATGCTGATTCAAAAATACAGCTCATAATATTTCTTTTGCAGTGGTGCTCACAAACAATTGGAATAGTTTATCTGTGGGTACAGTGTTGTTTTCCTTTGGAGCCCCTTAGAAGAAGTGAGGCCGCTGCGTGTTTATTCAGAGCCGTGGAATATCAGTCCTGGAACAAAAGGGGACCAGTGTCGGAGAAACTGCTGGTACTGTTTGGGGCTTGAAAGACAAACGCCCGCGTTTCCAGTTTTGAAGCGTTCCATTGCAGGAAGGCCTCATGGGCTCCAGCCCCGCTCCCTCACTGCAGGATACATTTATACAGCTGTAAGAAATTTACCTGTAGGCTCCTACCCCTTGCGTGGGCATGGAGCGCATCCAGAAAGATGGGAATCCATATTCCGAATCATCAGCTTAAAACCACTGCTGCGATCGCCGAGATTTTAGTGGGAAAACGAAGATGGGGGGAGAGAATCACGGACCCTGGTACTTCCACTTGGGCCAAATCTAACTGAGAAGCATAAAGGAGCACCGAGCCTGCCCAATCCTTATTCCTGCTATGAAAACGAGGCTTCTGCGCTCTTCAGGAAGAAAAAGAAAGTCACCTTCCAAAATGACTTCAGGTGAGCAAACAGCCAAACAGACATTGTATTTCCTATGAGGGAAGTCTTCAGCCTTAGAATTGACTGTGCCTCTTCTACCTTTGAGGGATTCTACTCCATCAAATGCAAGCCATTCTCTTTTTTTGTTTGTTTGTTTTTAAAGCCAGGCAATTGACTTCAGTTTTATTACAAAGCTTTTATTAAAAAACAAATGCTCAGCACATTAACTCAAACTGGAATGACAAAAAAAAAAAAAAAAATATTTGGATGATAANGTTGACAGTATTTTTGGCAAAGGCTGTGCCTTACTATTTTAAAAAATGGGTACATCAATGCTCATTTCAACAACTGGCATAAAATCCCACTAACAGGCTAACAAAAACAGATACAAATACAGAACAATTGAAGTAATAATTCAAGTGCTGGGCTTTTTACAAGGAGAAGGGGAATGGGTGAGAAGGAGAACTCACTGCAGTCAGGTTTGCTGGATGTATTGCTTATGTTTACAGAGTAGATGATGCAAGACTGATGTGTCTACTGACCAGCTGACTGTTGTTACATTTATTTAGTTCTACAGGACACTGTATTATATAGACTGAGAGGCCACTATTTGTTACAAATAGTTTAACAAAAAAGCCACCTTTTTTTCCATACAGGTTTTTCATCTGGCAGAAAAAGAAAAAAAAAAGAGGAGAAAAAAAAACCACAAACACCTTTTATTTAAAAAGTATTCAGATTTCTGAAAACACTTGTTTAAAAGCTCATACCTAGTAAAATATACACCAAAGAAATTACAAACTAAAAGTTAAAATATAAAAGCATTCAAGTTTCTTAAAAAAAAAAAAAAAAAAAAGCTAAAACCAGAATTGATCCTGTCGCACCATTAAATAAAAAGAAAGTCGAGTGTGTCACCGTGGTCCAGGCAAATTCCGTTCCTCGATGTGCGGTATGGGGCAGCTGTGGTCTACGTTATTGTGTTGGCTGAAGCAGGCAGAGACAGCCGCGCTACTTGGTTTGCTGCCTCGTTACGGACACAGATGAGAGAGGGGGGCTTTGGAGTGCAAGGCAGAGGTGAAGACAAAAGCTGCTCTGCTGACCCAGGAGCTCATTTCTTCTATTTCTGTTGGGGCTGGACCTTGTGAGAGTGAAGGGTTTTGGCAGTGATTGTCTTTATGATTCAGTGTCTCTAGCAGTGACATCAGGGTGAATGACATCCTAGACAGACTCCTTGGGGGCGGTCTGTGTGGATGGAGGACACACCTAGGGTTTAACAAGCTTCCATCTCCAGAAGGGGTCCTGGTGTCGCCGCCTTTGCTTTGCAAGTTGAGAAAGCATTTCTTTTCCCACCTACAGGAAAGAGAGAGAGAGAAAGATTGATAAAGACTATGAAACCTTTTTTTTTTGTTCCCCCCCTAAAAAACATAATTCTTCAGAGAAGCTTGTTATGGGTTGCTGTAACTCTACGACATAACTGTACATTTGCAATGTCAAAGTTAAGTGCAGATTATTGCTATTTGCTCTTGCTTGAGGTTTGCAAGAATACTTATGGAGAGGACTTTGTGAATAGATGTCCACACCAACGAGAAAGGTGGGGTGTTAAGCTATTTAGACATTCAATGCATTACAGAAGTAACTCCCTTTTGTACTGGACTCCATTTAGCTACAACGTTTGACCCAGATACCTGTTGCAAAACTTGACATCCTCAGGCATTGGTACTACTGTGGTTGAGGTCGATTAAACCTCTACTTTAGAGCCTCGAGCTCTGCAAAGAAACGCTGTCTTCTGTAAGCAGCCGGGTAGATGAACGTGGTGGGTGAGGCCTGTGTGAGCACTAACCCTGCCATGCATCCGCACAAGCGGGCAGGATCCCTTCTGTAGGGCAGGGTACGTCTTCCAGTTGTGTAAGAGCCATGGGCCTCTTACCTGGCAGTAAAGCTCACTAGGACCTTGGAGGGGTATATATTCTTAGAGCATGTGAAAAGGTCCACAGTGCAAGCCTTGTAGGTATCGCTTATCTGAAGAAGAACAGTTCTGCATCATTAGGTCTCTGGGTTACATCAGCTAACTTATGCAATTGCTAACTGAACCATCAGCCCTGCCCTTCTGACCCAGACAAGTGTGTTACAGCAGGGACTCCACCCAAGGCCTGTCTAGTGAGTCAGGCTGTTTTCCGGAGACTAACTCGGAATGGTCTCAGGATTATTGGCATCTCAAAACAAATCTGCATTAAACCTCTAGGCCTCCAGGTACTACTCAGCTGCCAAACAAGTAGAGGGTTCAATGAGCAGAGCTGCTAAGAATGACCAGAATTAGCACAGGAATGCAGTTCGGTGGAGAAGGCGAGTGAATTTTCACCGGAAGAAACACAAAATGCTTCGTCACGCAAAGAAGAAACACTGCCAGCACCCTGAATCACACACGGCAAGACAGAACAAGTTTGGGAAGAAACGGAGTTGTTGAAACCGCAAGTAAAAACTTCTGTTAGACTAACCATAATAGACAGACTGCTTGAGCCTGTAAGAGCCACGAAGAGAATTAATCAGCAAAGATTAGAGTAGCCATATTTAAACCATTCATTTGGAACTGGGCACCCACCTTCTCCCGATACATAATAATTTTCACCTGCCGCTGGTAGCCACAAAAGGACACTGAAAGCCACTGTGGCCTATTAAACAGCACGGCTGAAAGTCCACTGGCAAAGCAGAGGTTTCAACAGCGGTGGTCTGTATCGACTAATTCAGTTCCTATTTCCTCATAAAACCAGCCCAAGTCCCAACTAAAAAAAGCCTCCTGAGCTTCCTGCCTTTTTTTTTTTTAATAGAGTAGCACAGCGCTCCGTAACACATGCGGATCAAAGAGCTACGAAGGGCCCTACCTTCCCAAGGAGCACGAAAGAGAGGCCAAGCAAACAGCGGAGGAACACTGGGGAGAGCACCCTGCAGCTTTATATTTATTTTGTGCCTTTTCATCCCAGATTTTCAAAGGTTTGGTCCAGGTTGCTCTTCCTGGGAAGGTTTTCCTCTCAGTCTTACATGAAAACATTCAGCTTCCTGTTGAGGAATGGCCTTGAGGCGCCAGGCCAGTAGTTCACAGCAGCCTGATACAAGCGCCGCGATTCAGAGCTACTCCCCATTAGCAGCCAGGAATGTCTCCTTCACCGAAGGAAATGAAATGCTCTTCTGTTGAGATGGTTCCCTGCCTCCTCCCCCCTTCCCTTACCAGCAAGCTGTCTTTGAAGTCAGGAGGTTAAAATAACGACTGCGGCCTTGCTCTGGCCCTCAGCTTTTTCAAGCGGCGACCATCGCTTCTTTCTCCATCCCAAGGCAGCTTTCGCAGCGCCTGCCTCCCTTCCGTAGCCCCTCTTGGCACCAAATTATCCCCTGCTCCAACACGCAGGCTGCAGACACTACTGTAATTCTATAAGGGGCCAGGCACAGCGAAGCCCCGAATATTTTTATTTCTAAGTGAATACTGCAGTACAACAAATTACACAGTAGCTATCCCGAAAAAAAGCATCTAGAACCCAGCCTTTCCCCAGCTGCACATTAAGGCTGCACGCTGGAAATTGCTCCTACTGCTGATAAACCAAAGAATACCTAAAAAATATGACTGATGGTGGTGTTGCCTCGCAGATATAAAACAGGTCAAATCAGGATTCTTTGCAAGAAACCACAGGCATGTGCTAAGGAGACTGAAGACTTCCCACATCTAAGGCTTCACTGGGGGGCTGCAGCTGAAGTCTCGCCAAGCGAGGCATGCCCTAGCAAAGCCCAATCCACGAGTGAAGTCGGCGCAATCAAAGGCTGCAATTACAGCTCCCTGGCTGTGGTTAGGCTTCAAAGAAAGTGCTGCAAGTCACATTTTACATATGTGAAGTCTTGAGCCTGAGCCACAATAATAGGAGGCACTGTCTGTGCCATTTGCAGCGTACATCTGACTGCAGGAGGAAAGGGGGGTGGGGGGAAAAACACTTTCAGAAAGGAACAGAAATAAAACTAAGCGATGATTCGGTGTAAAGAGAAAAAGCCTTACCGCTGGAGTGGTAAAACCGTATTTCAGGAATCACTACGGTAGAACTGAAGCCTCCTAACAAGCCTGGGCTCAATGGCTCAGGGGGAGCCCTTCATGCTTGGGAATGGGATGGATTGAGGGGTGGGCTCACAAGGGCCTCGTGTTCCTCCGCTAGTCCTCAACTCATGTCCATTGCTCTAGAACGAGAGGGTTATGCAGCTTCATGCAGGTCATGCTAATCAGAAGAGGTTATAGAAGAAAGTCAAGAGTGTCTGACTTGGTACAGAAGTAAGTACGGAGTAAAAAACATAGCTAACCCTCCACAGAAAAAGCAAGAGAAAGTAAATTTTAAACCAGATGCTTTTTTTCCTACACCTTTCCCCACCATAGGTAGTTTTCACGCAGTTGCAAGAAGAGACAAGACTGCATGTAACAGCAGTTATATGTATTAAAAAAAAATAAGTCAGTCTCCAAACCTGGCTTTTAATCCAGCACTTCAAACAACGTGGCAAACTCAGGGACCCGCCAGCTGAAACTGTCATTTTCTTTTGAAGTCCAAACCGAACACGTCTGACTTACTGCCAGGGTTTATCCCACACTGCAGAAACTTGGGTATGCAAAACCAGGTCATTATTTATCAGAAAGGTTCCCACTGTTTGTGAAGCCCCTCTGTATTTTCTTTAGCAGCAGAGCTGGGGAGAGTTCCAGGCGCAGGCCGATCGATGCCGGCGCTGCCGTCTGCTCCTCTTCCTGCCCAGCTGTGCCACGGTTTGTGGGGTTAGCCTAAAACTGATCACTGAAACCTTCTGGGCAAACAGAAACAAACACTCCGCAACCTTTGTTGTTTCTAAACAAAAAAAAACCCAAACCAAAACAAAACACCTCCCAATGAACCCTCAGTCATTTTAGTAATCCAATTTGCTGCAGGGTCCCACAAGCTATCACAGCGCACGGTTGGGAGATCTACAGGAGATGGGAATAAGCCTCCCTGCAAGAGCTGGATACCAGCAGACGGCAGAGGAAACCTTTCAAGCTGCCTTTGTTGCCAAAGAAATTACATAAACTTGCACCCTAAAACTGCAACAGATACTGCCATGTAGAAGCTATGTCAGTATTAAGGGTTCTGTCTGTTTGTTTGGTGTGTGTTGGTGTTTTTTCCCCCCCCATTGCTGGTAAGTGTGAATGCAGGCTCCAGTAACAAATTATCCACTAGTGTTTTAGGTGCCCTGAAGTAACTACCCCTGAAAATACCTCTCCATTGACTACAGGCGGAATCTGGTGTCCTAACTTCTGTCCTCTCAGTCCAGCCTAAGCGAGATGCAGCAGGTGAACAGCGTGATTCAGAGACCTCTTCCCGCCCAGGTACCACAGGGCTCCTGCTTTGTAGGGCTGAAGTCAGTGATGCCAACGCAGGTGTGGATCTTATCAAAGGACCCCAGTGTAGGCAGCACGAAACTGGAAGCTCTATCACTGCACTACGATCTTTGAAGTGATTCTACTAAAGGACCCAGGGCGTGTTTTTCCTGTTGGGGGTGGGCAGGGAGAGGGGTTCCATGTTTACAACAACTGATTACCTCTAGACAGCCATCTCTAGCAGGTTCTTAAAGAAGAATCATACACTAAAAGTGATCTGCAAGAAATAGGCTTGTCCCCTTTTTGTATCTTTATGGCACATAATAAATATTCAGAAGA
Organism: Pampusana beccarii; assembly: GCA_013399365.1. Classification (NCBI taxonomy): domain Eukaryota; kingdom Metazoa; phylum Chordata; class Aves; order Columbiformes; family Columbidae; genus Pampusana; species Pampusana beccarii. The sequence goes on along the minus strand of VWYH01008006.1, from coordinate 676,860 downwards.
CTATTTTTTTAAAATTATTTATAGACTGCGAGCTGTGAAGAAAGATGCATCAGTTCTAGGGGCACTGAAATTGCTACCTCAGTTTTCACCTACTGTAACAGAAAAGACAGGAGGTACTGGTAAAGTAGTCAGTGAATATTCTTTCAAAAGAAAAAAATACCATAGGTGAAGTTTCCTTTTCTGCCACAATTAAACACAGGTTAGAACTTACACTGTACTTTGCAAGACAATCTCAACATTTAAATCTTCCAACACACGGAATAATTCAAATAGTTGTTTTCATGCAACCAAAGGTAAGGCAGGTGTAACCTGAATATCGTTCTTCTTGAGATTCATCAACTGTTCTGCACACAGGCATGTACAGAGCAACACTACCAGAGCGAGACAGCAGTGCAGAAACCACTATGGAATTCAAACACATCAACTCCACTTCGATGCCATTAAGTCATCTCAGCAGAAAATCTCTACCAGTCCGAAATACGCAAGCCTCTGTTTGCGTATCTCAAAAGACACACATATGCGAAGAAACCCAACTATTCATCAACATGCAGTCTCGGCTAGCGCCAAGGCAAATGCACACACCGTAAAACGAAGTATCAGTACATGCAGTTATTTTGGCAATAACATCTCAGGTATCCCCGAGATGAACCATAGAGCGGTCTCAAAACTCCTAAGCTTAATTCCGACGCAACTTTAACGTTAACGAAGAAACATGTATCTTAGTTTTGCAAGGAGGAAGCAACTGAAAGACCAGACTAAAACCCGTCCTGTCTGGCTGCCAGGCTCAGGTTTAACTGGCCAGACAGCGGTGCTTCGGCCGGCCCCGCCGGCAGCTCCCTCCTCGCACAGCTTGCCAGCCTGCAAATGTGCAAAACTCTTTGTATGGTACACTTAACAAGTGGGTAAAGGATCTGAGATTTAAAAGGTGACTTGCGTAAAAAGTCTTAAATTAGAAGATTAAGGAACTGACTGGTATGAGAAGGTGGGTTCTGTTAGCAGTGACTTTCGCAACATCAAATTTAGGCCTTTTGGTTTTGTTTTGGTTGTTTTGGTCTTCAGGGTAGCTGGTTTTGCATTCATCTACGTCAGAAGACCTCTTCAATCCAATCAATCTCTAAAAGTCGGAGGCAGACAGAAACAAAACTCAGTCCCAGAGTCTGCTAAGCTTTGACACAATTTCATTTGAATGCGATTCTGTTGAAGTTAGAGGACAGGTTTTACTCAAGCTCGGTCTCCAGAAACAAATGGGAAAGACTTCAACAATGTCATAACAGCGTGCTTTCTAGGTGGCCAGGAATACAGCTTCAATTTCACATTTTGAATTCTTTCATGTAAATACACACACGACACACACAAAAACCAAACCAAAACACACTACAGATCTGAACAACACTAAAATGCTGATGCTTTCTTCCAATTGGGAAGGAAACCACCTTTCAAAATCTTACATTTTCTTTATGAAACAGTTTCTTTCTCCAGAATTTTTCTCATGACCTTAGAATTCTCATTCTGGTGGCAAGTTTACCCCATCTGTTAAAATACATGGTTTTCATCCAGAGAAGAATGGTGCAGCAACCGTCAACTCCCTGTCCCCACCCTGTCCCACAGGAAGAGACAGAACAATACTCGTCCCACTGTTCCTTCATTCTAGCCCGAGCCGCCTACTGCTGACACCTCAGAAGTGAAACGACATTGTGTTTTATCTTGTCAATTGAGTCAAGTTCGAACTTCATTAAGCGTCCCTAACTTCACAGCATAGAATCACAGAGTCCTAGAATCATTTGGGTTGGAAGAGCAGCACCCGCAACTTGAGCATCTCTGACAAAGTAACCAGGTTCTAGACTTTAACCTCCCGAGTTATCTACTTTTGCCCTTTATCAGTTTAGAACATAAAACGCTGACTTCATAGCTGGCCTTGCTACACCCTTTGGTTGCAAAAACTAACATTTTTTTAAATACTTCAAAAAACTTCTCCTGTTTCTCCAATCCCATGTCTACGCTGATTGTCTAGATGAAAGTGTTCTGCTGGGTTTATTTAATTTAGACAACCTATGCTTGGCCCTACCCTGACTTACCCTTATCCCTCCCGTAGTCTCTGATTGTACCCAAAATAGATTTTACACACTCCCTTTCCCTCCCAAAGGCTCCTCCACCAGGCCGGTCAAGGAAAATGGGGAGCTCTGCTCCCCCACATCTCTCCCAGCAGATGTCAGCGCCTTTCGGTACCTGCTACATCAATGGGAGACGCCGTTTCTTCTTTTTTCTTTGACATTTTTCTTGTCATCAGAGAGCCTGAAAGAGGCAGTTTTCTCTCTTTCATCCCCCAAGATCAGTGTCACGTCAGAATTAAGTTACAGGATGGGCGGTGTCTGAGGGCTGTACCTCTTGGTTTTGGAAATGTCTATGTCTATCTGAAAAAGCCTGAAGTTAACCGAAGAATTCAATAATATAAATGTTTCAGTCCAGGAAATTCTCTTCTGTTCATTCTGTCCCGCTTACCAATGCTGAAGGCCCCCGCTCATGGGCAAAACAGGAAAACACGGGTCACACAAGAAACATAATTTTTAAAGCAAATGAAGACACCATCACCTTCAGGCTCCATCTAAAGCTTCTGAGCAGTCAAGGGCTATGGGATGGGGTGGAGTGTTTGATTCATTTTCAACTACTCCAGCAGCAATTTCAACGGCACCAGACAAGCCAGGTTAGAAAACACGTGCCTCAGAAATCAAGGTACCACATCCTCTTTGCATCTCCTACCTAGGATGCAGGCCAGAAACCCATGGTCAACCATGACCACAGCCGTCAGACAGTTCTTTTCCACAGTATTCTGGCTGTAGATTGGTCCACTTTACAGTCTGCTTTCATAACCTCACTCCATTTTATTTCTAAGTAATAAGGAAGAGATAATCCAGTCATAAATTCATTGTTACAACACTATCCAAAAATCTGCACCAAAGTTTGGCTCTAATTTTCACTGAGGAAATCTGAAACATTATAGATAGTTCATTGTTTAAAGTTAAACAACCTTAATCTGATACTTTTAAATCCTGATTGTAAATCAGTATTAGTCAAGTTCTCATTTTTGAAAGCTTTGCTAATCTAAATGCTAACTGTCATGGAATTTTGCAAGCCACAAATACACTTCTCTCACAGGTTTTCAAATGTTTGTTAAGCTTCTCTATCACTCTTTTTAGCCCACCAAGATATGCCAAAACACAATGTTAAATTACGTAGCTTTTGAGGACTTCCCAACTGCATCCTGCCTTGTGTCAGTGATGTGCCTTTTACAATTGCCATACTTAGCAAGCCATAAGAAGTTAACTATTTCCACACTGCAGCACAATCAGGAGGAATTTCTGTTAGTACTCTTCCGTTTCCTTGGTGATTCAAAAATACTCCTGAGATGCTAAAAATCAGCATTTTTCCTTCCAAAAATTATATAGGAAATTAGGAATCTCCACTTCTGACACACAATTGTTCCCACTTAAAAGTCTTCTAGAAGGTTGCGCTTAAAGTAACAAGAAAACACTCACCTTTCTGAAAGATGCTCAACAGACAATCCTTAAGCTTAGCTTTCCTCAATTCCCCTTCCCTCCTGGCCTCTCCCAAACTCAATTTTAGCCTTATCAGGTTTTATGCCACTCTCAGTTGATTTTAAAAGGAGCGAATAAATACAAGTTACCGCTTCAAGAAATAAAAAATTATTTCAAGCATTGTGTCAACTGGAAACAAAATCCTGCTTGGGGACAGTTCTACAGCTCTTCAGGAACGGCCACGTGCTTTGGAGTATCGCAGCATAATTTAGCAAAGACGGGAGCACCAGGCCACATTATTCCTAAAGCACTCTAATATTAGAGTGTTTTACAAACTGGCCATTCAGCAGGCTGGAGGAGACAGTGGAACTCAGCTAAATCCTAAGCAGTGGAGCTGTAAAAAGCCTGTTGCTGTGTACAACCCCAGGAAGAAGAACAACTCAACAATACTACCTTGACTTCAGCACTCCAGTAATGTTCAAGCCGAAAAGCAGGTTAGAAGTCTGCTTTGTGTGCTGAAGTGTTCATGGACACATACACAAAAAAAACCCCACAACCAACCCAAACCCACAACCCAAAACTTGCACAGTATCTTAAATAATTTCTGTTTGCATGTCTCTTCCGTTACTTTGCTCTGAACATCCCACCACACAACCCTCCCACCGTTTCATCCTTCTCACTTACATCACCGTAATTACAGCCCTGGCTGATATCCTTTGTGCTCATCTCCAGATTCTTTCTTTGGTCTTGCCACCTACTCATTTCTGATTCTTCTCAGATAACAGAACGCTTGTCTCCTTCCCAGACCTCCCACCCTCCTTCCCCCTCTTCCTTGCGCCATCCGCACGAGTCAGAAAGCTGGTGTTTTCCTGCCTTCCAGAGCTCTTTGCGGCACTCACCGAAAGGCATTCCCAAACTTATTATCTCCATCCAGTAAAGACTACAACAGCTCTGCTGTGGGCCTGGTAAGATATTACGCTTGTGGGCAAAACATTCTTTGGATTAGGCTTGCAAAGGGCAAGAGTCTTAACCTTCAAAAGTTTACTTTGAAGTCAAGCTGATTTGGGCTCCCTAAATCATTCTGTGCATTTACTTGCAGCTAGAGCACATCTGTATGTCTGCAGAGAGCGTGCCCTTGGCACGCAACATCCAGCGAGGCTGCCTACATGCACATCGATGGAGTCAACAGCACATTCCCCCTTCAGTGGAACAAGATACCTCCTGTTCTCACACTCCGTGTTATAAACTGCACAGAATAGGTACTACCGGCAGGTTCCACACTGTTACAGAGCTTAAGGGGTGGGAAGGAAGGGAGGGGAGCAGAGGTAAAACAGAAAGGGAGAAACCGCACATATTCAGAACATTCTTCCTCTTCGATTTCAACTCATCCTCTACTACGGAAAAAGCAAACAGAGAAACTTCAACAAAAGTAGTTCAGTGTAGGCAAGGCAGACATCCTTAGATGATGGTACGGCATCCAAGAAACCCAACATTGCCCATTTTTTAACCGTCACTTGAACCTTAGTTGTATTCCAATCCTAACTGAGTTCTCTGCATCAATTCGGATAACGTTATGTGTGTTTTGCTTATTTGTACTGTGTCAACATCAAAGGGAAAAATTCAACAAACGTGGACCTGGGCAACTAAGCTGAAATATCAATTATAAAACTGAAGGTCGAAGCACTTGACTTTTTTTTTTTTAATACGTATAATACTTAGGGCAGTCACTGTAATTAATGATATTTTATAGCTACATTTGCTGTGTAGGCTACAGAACCCAAATGCTGCAATCCACATCGAAAATCAGCACAGGTCAGGCATATTGCGCAGGATTCTGTGGCCAAAGAAGTCAGGGGGAGAGGGGACAAACAGCCCATTTCTGTTATAATGCATAGGTGAGTTTAGAAAGTATTACTTTTTGCATGGTTCCCGGGATTCTTGGGGATCTCCCCTGAGCAGTCTGGGTTAATTGGACAGTGTAGAAGCAACTATTATGTCAAATGAATGCCATTCCTACTAGAAAATGTATCACAATGAGAGGAAGAGAAGGACCAGCCTTCCACCACAAGCGCTGTGGAAGGAGGAGCTCACTGTGTGCACGCACAAGCAGCCTAGATGGTGTTACTGGGTGTGTGGAATCACTCGTCACTCCACCTTCCGTGCAGATGATGTGATAAGAAGAGAGGAAACATGCTGGACAACAACAACAACAACAAAATAAAACAACCCGCACCACACACGAAATACCACTGTACAGTTGAGGGAGAAATTTGTGATATAACTGAAATACAGTCCCACTTTCTTCACGGATGTTTTGTTAGTATACAGGTGAATAAACCTTTCAAAAGCGATACCCAGCCAGCCAGCATCTCGTAGATGTCAGCATGTAAAATGTACTCTGCAGCCAGCGTCCAACCTGCTCCTAGGAACTGTGACAGTCTGCGGGCTGGGAGGGTTTGCACTGCAGAATTAACCCATCCCTGTGCTTCACAGGCAGACTTGCAGCGAGTCAGTGAGGTACAGGGTCAATTTGGAAATATTAAGGTTAAGAAGTGAAATGGTGAACACCTAATAGATAGCCGGTATAAAAACCATCAGTAGTCAAAGTAACATTAGCTTTGGGATAGGATGCTTCTGCCATTTTTGCTAAATTAATATTATTGCATAAAATTTATAAGAAAGCTTATTTTACAATTCAGTTTTATCATCAGGAAAGCTTTAGAGATGTTCTTACCATGCTTCAGATGTAGGCAGCTGTCATTCTGGGGCCTGTACCTGTAGAAAATTGTTTTCCTTTAACAAATTTCTGTTACAGAGTTTTTGCACATTCCAAATAAGTTTGCTTGCTACAGTGTTACATGGATTTTTTGGTGCATTTTTGGTTTTGTTATTTGTTTGTGGTTTGTTTGGTCTTTTTTATGGTTCTTATACCAGCCATTTTTGTCGGGGAAAACAGTGTGTTTCTTTGTGCATATTTTACAGGCAAAGAGGAGACCTCACTGATGCTTTTAGCCAACCTACTAGGCAGCTGTTAGTGTACACAGAAATGTAAAACGCAGTGATAAAAAGGTACAGTGGCTACAGAAAGGTCAGTGTAAAGTTTGCAGCGTCCAATAATCCCACACAGTACTTGAGACATAGCTGAAAGTCTAAGGACGATACGACATCAATGAGAAAAGCAAAGCTAAAGCAGGACGGTGATTGCAGCAGTGCAGAAGTTCAGCCAAAGATGTTGATGCCGCCAGGACTGCTGCACGGAAAGGCGTAAGGGAAAGGAGACACAAACTGTGTGCGTTTTCACAAGCTTGCATTCAAAGTGAAGGATCTTAAAACATCCATCAGAAGCGAGTGCTAGAGAAAAGTTAAATAGCGCAGGCCCTGGCTTCTAAAATACACCTGAGGTGAAAGGTAAGTAATAAGAGTTGGCCGTGGCCTACCTGATGCTGATTCCTGCAACTTTTCTCTCTTCCTCTTCTTTTTCTTCCCCTGAAAAATAGGAAATTTTGCCATACCGTTACACGCACAGAACTCTTTTTGGTCACTCCCCCACCCCACAGCATAGAAACAAGCGCCATCTGGACACAGAGAAAGCGGTTAGGAAAATAACAATTGATTTTGGGGTAAGTAAAACCTTTTCTAACCCACATCCAACTGTTTCAACGGTAACAAAGTTTGCTCTCAGCATCTATGGAGAAATATGCACACAAGCAACACACATTTTTATATCCACATGAAATTACAATTCCTGGCAGTTTTTCAACAAACACTGGCAGCCGCAAGCATCTAAAAGACTTCTCACGCTTAATAATCCGATGACACATACGTTGATATCATAATTTATGGCTCTTACAAGAACTCTTCACACATCCAGATACTTACCCTGTCATACATAGCAACACCAGACAGGGTGTTGAAAATACCTAGGACAACCACGGCTTGTCCCCGGGGTGCAAACCAGCCAACTAAAACTGTCCTGATAATGCTTGTACCTTAACAAAAGCCAAGTCTCGTACGGCTGTGCCCCGAGAACGTGCTGTGCGATGAGCAAATAGCAGACTGTGGTACAGCGGAGCACCCTGAGCGTGGCCAAGGTGCAGGACAGCCTTCTCCTGCACCCCATCTACGGAAAAGGCCAGAGCTCCTGGTTCAGAGTATTTCAGGAAACAGAGGGTCAGTTTAGACCCACAATTTTGAACCTCGGTCATCCCTCTACTCTCTCATCTCTCTACTCTGCCCTGGTGAGACCACATCTGGAATATTGTGTCCAGTTCTGGGCCCCTCAGTTCCAGAAGGACAGGGAAATGCTGGAGAGAGTCCAGCGCAGGGCAACGAAGATGATGAAGGGAGTGGAGCATCTGCTGTGTGAGGAAAGGCTGAGGGAGCTGGGGCTCTTGAGCTTGGAGAAGAGGAGACTGAGGGGTGACCTCATTAATGTTTAGAAATATGTAAAGGGTGAGTGTCAGGAGGATGGAGCCAGGCTCTTCTC
>VWYH01008006.1:589048-667494 GCA_013399365.1 Pampusana beccarii | reverse complement strand
AAAAAAAAAAAACAAAAAAGAAGATGATATATACCTGAAAAGGTTTCAGTGATAAACTGTCATCTACTACAATCATCACCTCGCCACCACTGCAACAAACGTCTGCAAGGAGAAGCTAGCAGAGTTCTCCATTGTAACATATAAGACTAATGTATGTCAAAGCTATACTGTCACACAGGATGTAGGTTGGAATCACATCAAAGAGAGAATTCATACATGCCACCTTACACACTCCGAATTTCTATCAAGGCATTTAAGAAACTGCAGGCCNAAAAAAAAAACCTATGACCTGTGTAAGAAGCATCTCAACAACAACAAAATCTCAAAGTTTTCTCGATGCTTGAAGTGCAAACACATACAAGGCTTATATGTTTGTTCACCATACCTCCATCCAGATCACTCCACAAGTTAAAAAGAAGGGAAAAAAAAAAAAAGTAAAGGAAGTTAATTAAAAAAAAGCGCCTTTAAGTGAGTGACTTACATAGTTGTCTCTTGCGGACCAGCCTGGATAAAGCTGCATGTGTAGCTGCCTTTCTTTACGAGCTAGTTCATAATATTTCGCTTGTTCTTCACGGGAGAGAGCATGCCACTGCAAACAAAACAAACATAGCGTTAGTCTAGGAAATAACTCATATCTCTGCAAAGGACAATACGAGCAAGTGTTTCTGTGACTTTGATTTAGTCCTTCCCCACTGCAAAAATGAAATTCATTAGCAATTACAAGCATCCATGCTTATTAACGAACTTCCAGGCAGTTGTCAGCTCTGCAACTGCCAAGTGCCTTGAGCGAGACAAAAATCATTTATGGAAACGGGGCTCACCAAATAATCTGCTCACAGAACCACACTCTCCCAATACTACTTTAAAAACAAACAAACCAACCAACCCCAAACAACCAAAAAGCACCCTTTAGCTCCTGATCAATCAGAAACGTTTTGTGCTGCTTTTAGAGGGCAGGGAGCTCCCCACCGGAGAAGGGTTGGCTCTTTTGTTTTAAGCAGCAGCTACACACAGGTTTTCACACAGAGGGCTTTCTGGGCTCCTGCTCCAAGATCAACCTCGAAGTACTGAGCTCAAAGGTACCTCCTTTCTGATTTCTTCTTTTTGTAATAGAAGAAAATGGCAACTGCAAAAAGTTTCTAAGATACAGAACCATAGTCTTCCAAATTACATGAGTTGACCTCTACAGCCAAGCAGGGATAAACTTCCTGCTTTTATGTACTTAAAAAACAACAACAACAAAACACACAAACAACCAAAAAAGCCCCACAAACAAACAAACAAACAAACACGAAACAAAAAAGCCTTCACATTTGAATAGGCGCCAGCTACATCAGTATCCAATAATTTTGCTCTTGTTGAAACACCTATCATAGACCTGAAATAAAAAAGGTAAAGGCCTTTTATTTAGAATCAGGTTCTGCTGCTGCAGCATTACACATCGTCTTGTTTTACTTTGAGAACATGCATGGGGGCTAGGGGCGGGGAGAAGAAGCTACTGCAAAAATACATGTGTATGTATATACACACAAAATCATTAAGACACTAACGAAAGAGAACTAGGATTTCAGACCAGATCACATTTGTATGATTTAATATGTCATTTTGTTACACGTCAGAAGAGGTGAAGTAAAGCGCTTGTCTGTCCTGCCTTGGCAAGTTCGATGTGTTACTGCGAGAGCAGCAGTTCAGCCCATTCGCAGCTCTCGGCCTCCTCACGTGCGTTCCAGAGCTGGAAGGCCATGGCATCAGAGGGCCCAGCAGCATCCAGAGCAAAGAAAAGAGGTGGCTCCTGTCCCAGGGTGGCACAGGGTAAGGTCAATACTGACCAGGACAACTGAACACAAAGCAGTTGATAATAATTAATCTCCAAGCAATCATGCTGGATAACTCATGCGTTGTCTGTACGACAGTAGAAGTGGAATCTGGGATACTTTCATGCAGAACAGTGACTTGGAAAGCAGGAATCCAAGGTGTGGAAAAAGCAAGCAATGGAGCACTGAGGCTTGATTCATTATCGAAATGGGTATACACCGCTGCCCTCATTCAGGCCAAGAAAACAAGGCTGAAGTATTAAGCAACTAAGACTGATTACTGAGAGAGTGAGAAGTAAAACACGATCCTAGAGAATGGCATGAAACAGTGGAAAAGGCAAGAACCGAGATGTCCTTTAAGAGGAGGTAACAAGAACATCAGAGAGAAGGCAGAAGGCTGCAGGAACCAGGACGAGCATCAGTAGATTTCTGCTTTGTTTGGGCTGGGGGGGCAAGTCTTCAAACTGTAACAGAGAAGCAGCAGTTAAGGTCATGTACTGACTTCCCACATCAAAATCACAGGGTTTCCAGAGAGCTGCAGTGCCTCTCAGTACTGCCTTAGTCAGTGGCCAAGAAGAGGGGTTCACTGAGCAAGGGGATTTGAATAATCTCTACTCAAACTTGGATTAATACAAAAGTCATCCCTTTTCTCATTTTTGGGACAGTCAAGAGCAAACCAGGCATTTACCTCTTTCCCTTGGAAGAACACCACTGACAGTGAACATGCAGTTTGTAATTGTGGGTTGGCCTGCATATTTTTTCTTTGGAGCATGGAAAGAACAAAACATCCTACAACGCCACAGAAGCAAGTGTCTCTCAGCAAAGCTCTGGGACGTGTACTGGGATCATTGGTACTCACCTGTTGACTTCAGAGACATTCGAAATTTGACTGGACAAGTCCCTGAGCAACCTGATGTAACCGGACCTCTTTGAGCAGGTGTTGGACTAAACGACCTCCACACGTCCCACCTAACCTACATGACTTTACAACTGGACCACGTTATATTCACTTTTGAGTTCCATCTCCGTTGGCATCCAGCGATCATCTTTGAATGATCCCCTCTGCTCTGATGGACACCAGCCTAAGGGAGGACCCAGAGGGTGATTTACATGCTCCTGCCGTGTGTGAATGAGGATATTTCATGCCTGAGGCGCCAACACTATAACATGAGTGGAACAGACACCAACTTCACAATGTTGCTAATGCTGAAAAAAAGAAAATCAAGCTACTGCTTTTATTTTTAGTTGCATTTTTTATCTTCTATAGCTAATTTGATAGTTGCACATTAGTTATCACCTCAAGCAGAAAGCGAACCATCACACCCAACTAAAGGGAAACGCACACAAATTAGCAGCACATGCGAGTACACACACCCCCTCCTGTACATACCCTTCTGCCAAGAATCTGGTTGATAGCTGCGCTTTCTTTCAGAGTACACTCTGCTACAACGTTCGCTCTCATTTCTTTCATGTACAACATGAAAGCATTCAGAGGTTTCTTAATATGAGGTCTTTTTGGCTCTTGTTCTTTTCTCTGTTCGTGCTGAGGCTTCCTAAAACGTGGTGGGGGAAAGGGAAAGGAGGGGGGAAAAAAGAAAAGCATCTATTTACCTTCAGCCTAAAAAAGCCCAATGGAAAATTACCAACCTGTGGTTACAGTAGCATTTAAGTAGTAAGAACGAGAATTTCAGCGGTCATATCCACTCTCATATCTTTTCAGAGAACTGACTTAATACACAGGGAGGATGTCAGGTTGACATTCTCTAGCAAATAACATGTGACCTGTGAATCTGCTCCAAATTCATCACTTGTCTCGATTCTCTTTTTGAAAGGCTATCCATGGTACCCTAGAAGACCACTGCTCCAGACAGGAGGATAGCTCCTCATCCACTTCTTTCTTAGGCCTTTTGCCTTCAAGTACTAAGCAGAAAGGCTGCTTTTTACCGGTAGATTTTGCAGTTAAGACTTTTTGGTAGAAGCTTGTGAGCTCCCACTCAAGGAGCATCCACAGGTAGACAGGTCCATGATTACAACTGAATCAAAACGGCTGTTGCTGATCAGTTTAGTTATAGGAGAAGAACTAAAATTCAAAGAGGTCATGAAAGGCACTTTTTTTTGTTTCTAACCTCTGACTCTTCTTCAGATAGATTTAATTCTCAAAAATTTATACATTAAGGGCTAGTGCAGAAAGGCAGACTCACACATGCATTAGCTCACTGTCGTTGTGCGGATGTTCTTGTTTTACTTGAGGTGTTACAATAGCTGGGTGAGGGATTCCAGTTGTGTGAGGGCCTGGAGGACCAGGAATCATGTGATGTGAAAACCTAGAAGAGAAAACAAAGGAAGGTCTGTAACCCTGCTGAAGACAGGCATCAAACATGTCTGACTGCAGCCGGATGCCCCAAGAATGCAAACGCTACAGAGCTTGCAACAGAAGACAATTCTTTAAGAGTGCATGAAAAATATTTGGCTAAGATTTGTGTATTGTAGCCCATTTATTCAATGAAATCAAGCAAACAAACAAACAAATCATCGAAAATTTTGGTTGTAAATAAGTTATTTTATTACCTTCTAGGCAAACTGTTTCAGCAATGCACATGAGAAACATTTAATGGTTGTACTGTTGCACTGACTAGCAATAAAAATACACATTTCTTAACCAAAAACGGTATTTCCACGCCAAGATATAAACATTCTTAAAATATCCACCACCAGCAAACGCAAAGGAGGGAACTGCCATGCAGAAACAAATAAAATAAGAGTCTTTTCAAGAAGTCCCTGGTGGCTCCCTAAGGAATCTCTTACTTTCCAAGGTACTTAAGCTAAAAGTCTTTAGCATCGCTTCATCTAAACTCACTATGCTTCCCTCAAATGCTTAAAAGAAAAATAAATTTTAAAATCCTGCACCCTGGAAGAAGGGGAGAAGAGAGGCAGATACTTGTGTACTAAATAAACCTTCCTTTTCTGTGTACAAGAAGGAAAATGGCACAGAAAACTAAACGTACCGCTAACTCAACCATCCCACCCTACTGACCCAGGTCATCCTCAAGGATGGATCTTGAAGGTGCTGAGCATGGCAAGCTCAAGCGCAGCAGAAAACCTGCATGTTTTCTTTTGAACTGGTGGAAAGCACCATTAACAGCAGAAGCAAGATCATGCTCCAAAGCTTTGCTGAATGAGTGCTGGTTAAGGAATCACACCCAGCCTCTCCTTTCTCCATTTCCGTGTCACCTTGCACTTTTCCTTCGTGCCATCAATATAAAGCAAACACAAAGCCCTGTAACCGAATCAGGTCATTGTATTATGGAGAAAGAATGGCTTTTCTTCCCAGTCACCCTGACAGGCACATGCTCATCATTCCCCTGTAAAGTAGTAAAGGGACAGTGACAGCCCACACAAACAGAGGCAAGAGGACCCACCACTTATCAAGTGGCCCATCTTAAGTCCCCATGCAAGAGGATGTGTCTTCTACAGGTCACACACAAAGAAAGCCCAAGAATGGTATATTTCAACCTCATGTACACCAAGCACAGGATGCAGAAGCTGTCTGTAGAGTGCAAAAGCAGAGCAGAGAAGGTCTGGAGTGTGTCATGGCCAAGTCTCAGTTAGCATTGCTTGCTTGCACCTAGACATAAAGACACAGTGCCTGATTCACACACCAGTACAAACACACTGTGCTGGCATCCCTTGCCATTAGTGGCTTTGGGCTATGAAATACCTACTTACGAGCAAGTTTCCACACGGAGTGATACCTAAATGATTCAAGACTAATTACCAACAACTTCGAAATTAGAACTAGAGAGCACAGACTAGAGTGACATTCCACCTGGCTGCATACTCGCATGAGCAAACCCCAAGGATGCACGCTATATGTTGCATCTAGAAATGAACTAACGACTTATTTCAAATTAAATAGCTCAATTAGTTGTTGACAATTCACTGGTGCTCCTAATTGCAACACTTCAGAAACTGCCAAGAACATGCTGAATGAGACCAGTGTGGGATCCAGGCAAACTGTATATACACAAATATATTAAATAAAAGTATATGCATAAAGTTTTAGCTGACTAAAAAGCAAGCAAAGGCAGACCAAGATGCAAGCAGAAGAGCAACTTGCCCTCTAATGCCAGCAGTTACTCCCCAGTCAGTCATTCACCTCCTACACCTACCTGGACATGGAAGGGTCGACTGAGAGTGAGGATGGATAGGGCTGCCTGAATCCACTCGAGATGGGATATACAGGCTGACCTTGCCTGAGGTCACAGAAGAAAGGAACCCATCAATCATACAATATGGTATTCAATAGTTACTCTAGAGTTACAAGCACTTGATGGGAACTCAGTAGTAGTCACAAAAAATAGGCATAGGTAAAACTTTCAAGAGTTCTGCTGTATTCAAAGCTAATGAACACTTCGGACTGCCCTCACTATTGAAATATTCCCAGTCTGGGTTTCCGCTGGGGAAGAAATCCAAACAAGCAGCCTTCCCCCCAAAGCACACACACATGCACGCACACGCTCTATCCCTTTCTCACCTAGTTTTAAAAGCACTAGAATCACATTTGGTTAACTAGCTCTTAGGAAAGAGGCATTTTATTCCAAATAGTTCTACTGTAGATCAGTGCAAGAATGCCAGACTGAACAGTCAAGCTAGAAAACTTTTTGACCAGTTCTATTAATTCTTTGAAAACTTAGGACTCTCTCCATCTGCATCTTCTATAGTGAGGTACAAGTGGCCAGCTTTTTTAAGAAAGTAGAACTTTATTTGATTAAAAAACCCCACAACCACCTAAAAGCCCACAGCAACACAAGTCCATCTTAACTACTTAAAGTCAAGTTTTGCAATCCACTAAAAGCAGCTTGTGTAAAATTCTTACCTCCTTTATACTCCCACATACACAGAATATTCTGTCACCTATCTGTCATTTGGACTCTCTCATTTTTGTCATCATCACCACATTTTGGTTAACTTTCGGTTAGTGACGGTTCAGGCTGTGACTACAATTGACAGCCTGAAGTCACATGCTATGGTAATGCAAAAAAATACCAGTTCAGCCCAGAAAAACCACCACACGCATCAATCCTATTCACACAGTTACTGACCGGCAGATCAGCCTTCAGAGGGGGGAAAAAAGGGATCTTGGCCTTTGTAAGGTTTAGGATACAGGTTTCACCCTTGCAGTATGTTACTGGAAATGAGCAGCGCTCAAAGGGAAAAAGCCATATAGCGTAAGGGACAGCTGGGTATGTCTTGTGGTCAGTCAGCATCGCTCAACGCATCCCCAAGCCTTGTAAGATCAGATCTTGTCTCTCCTTTTTCTTTTCCCTCTTCCCCCCGACCCAGCCTCTGCATTGAGAAACCATTCCAAAGGAATGACTGGCCACATCTGGAAAATGAACGCCATGAACTGCCCGGTGGTGGGGGTGGGAAGTCAGCTGAGCAATGAATGGGGAGGAAGGGGAAAAAAAAAATAAGAAATATAAAAAGAGAGTCAGATACTTCCATATTTTAGTCTGCTATCCGATAATCATTTGTTCCAAAAAGGCATGTGGCACTTCCTGAAAGATTTGCCAGCAATACAGCATTTCACCATCTTCTGCTCTCTACTTGTCATGCCCGTTGTCATCTGGATCATGTTTCCCTCCCATAAACACACTAAACAACAACAAAAACCCCACAAAACAACAAACAAAACCCACCAAAAAAAAAAACCACCCAAAACCCAACCTGCATTGCTCATTGCATGGGCACAGATTAGTCAAGATACAGATTCTAAAGCCCTGAAATTGTTGCTGAGTTGCCTTAATCATTGCTCCAACAGATCTGAGGGCAGGTACCTATCTAACCCAAGCAGACATGAAGCATCCCGCCAAGTTGATTACTCTGAAAATACCACGTGTTTCCTCCGAAAGGAAAACGACACCCTGAATGGCAAAGAAAGACCCTGAGAGGGCCAGTACTAGCCAGAGCAGCAACATTTCCCAAGGACAGAGCCTTCTCTCCATACAGACAACGTAAAAAGCAGCAGACTACAAAAGTTTGTTCACCATTTTGGTTCAGTTTCAAGACTTCCCCACACATACACACTTCAAAGTTCCTTCTTACCTCCCCTCCCCTCAGTAATTGCAATTTTGTTTATTAAAAATTTACATTTAATTCCTTGAGAACTGTTTTCTGCTATCATTCCAAATGCCAAGAGCCACAAATCTGAGCCATAAGAAATACAAGACTTCAAAGTGAAATCTACACACTTCGATTTCTGTACGTGTTCAAAAACCAGATTCAATTCATTTCAAAGATGGACATTTTTTGATCTTTTCTACTAAAATAACGCAGTAATTTCTTACTGCGGCGACATTCTTATTTTGTAAATGCTGTGATTGATTCAACACCAGTGAATGGTGTGAACATGCACCTTTGTCTGAAAAGAAGCTAAAAGATCTTACCAGCCAAGAGGTGGTGTTATCTGTCCAACCCCCCCTGGAGACAAGGGATAGAAGGTAGGGAGATCAGGAGCTGGAGGATGCCTGGACATGCCTGTTAAAAAGCATAGAAGAACAAATGACTTTCCCCTCAAAATACTGCATGTGAGCTACAGTTCACAGCTTACACAGCCAATGCAACAATGGAATTAGGGCTCTGGATAAGAAAGAACCACCTTGGTTAGTGATAAAAGCAAAAGATTACCCATGTTACCTTTAAAATAATCACTTGCATGTGATACTGCGATTAAAAGGGAAATACTAGGAAAAAAAACAAAATGGAAGGAGGAAATAAATGTATGGGCAAGGATCTGTGCAGGTTCAGATCTGTAAAGCATGTTAGGCAACAGTGTCCTTTCAATGGTTTCACCAAACCTGGTCAGATCCCAAGGACCTCTTCTAACACAGCATGGAACAAGAGGAAAATAAAGCGTTGTCAAAGAGGCAACACAGCAGAGCTATTAAATTGGGTAAATTGCTCCTTGTACATTTTCGCGGGTTCCCTTGTGGATTCACAGATTTTGGAAACTTGCTACCACTGAGGATCGGTGGTTAATTAAGAATCATTTTCAGGCCTGTAATGGTCACACTTGATATGATTCATTTGGCTTCCAATTGTCACTCCAGCTCCAACTAAGCTCTTCATCAAGTTGACTCCTGTGGGCTCCAAGGTCAATCTGTTTTGCATTGGTACTATTTAATGGAAAAATAAAAGTCCCATCAGGAATGATCCATCAGCTCGCATTCCCCAGAACAGAGTCCTACAACTGCAAGAATCACCTCAAGATTAAAGCTAATCCCCGTCCCAAAAGGGTCTGTGGTCTCCATTCTTCACCTAAACCTTGTGCCCCCAGGAGACATGGAATTACAGTTGCAGAGGCCACAAAGACATTGCTTTATTTAAATGTGTTTGGGGAAGAGGGGGCTGGAGCAGAAGGAATTGTTAAGTCTACTTCACATGTTAAATCAGCTGCTTTAAAAGGGTATTAAATATTTATGTGGTGACACTCCAAAGGTCCAAGACTGAGTGTGTGCTACCTTGAGACTTGGTTTATAGATTGATGCTAGTGATTTATTCCCCCCTGCCCTAGTTTGTATTTAAATCTTCTGAATTTAATTACAAGGTCTGAAGAGTATCTTTCAGGCCTGTGTACAGGAGAGGATGCAAAACAATACTGGTGGTGTTACTGTCTCAAAAAAGCTAAATTCCCAGACTTCAGACCACAACCTGAGTGAGGATCAAATTTCTGGCCAGCTGTCTTTTTAAAGGTGTAAAACAGCTGGTTGCTGACAGGAGAGGGAATAGTTCTCTCTTATCTCTGGTGCCGGTTGATGCTCCTGGGAGAGACGACACAAGTTCTGACCACAGAGATGACATGACACTGCTCTCTCTGCAGTTATCACCAGTCCAAAACCTCTGGCCTTTTACAGGGGGCTGCCAGCTACCTACTGCCCAGCAGGAGCACAAGCAGTTACCGTATGGTCAGCACTCCCCAGAGCAAGGTCTTGCTCATAGGAGAGTTAAGGAAAAAAAAAAAATAAAAGGACAAAGTGACACACATTAGCAAGGTGGTGGCTGTGTGTCCATCACAAAGTGCTCAGGGTACAAGAGGCAGTGCTGTGAAGATGCTGTGGACCCCCCACTGTGTCCCTGCTGGGGGATTTTGGTGGGAGGAGAGCACGTCGGGGTTGGGGCACCGGGGCAGCGCCTCGCTCCAGACCCACAGCGGGAGGCAAGAACAGAAACAATGGTTCGAGGCGTTTGGCAGAGGACCTGAGGGAAAAAATAAAAAATTTTTTTTAAAAATCCTCTCCTCACAGCAACTGCATGGGCCACTTCACTGGGGCTGCTCCCACATGCCAGCGGCACCGAAATGGGGAGTATGGAAAGACCACACACATCAAGGAGACTGTCACAGCCAAAACCAGAAGTCTCCAGCCCATGTTACCCGTCCCACCCTCCGCCAGACGCTGAGCAAAGGGATCGAGAGCCCATTCAGGAGCACCAAAAGGGCATGAGCTCCACGCCAGAGATGCCCCCAGGTGCCCCCCGGCACAGCCCCTTGGTGGCTTCTGCTCGGGGACAGGGACGTGAGCGGTGGGATGCACCGGGCTGGAGAGGGGAGAGGGCGAGATGAGGCCGAAGGGAGGACAGGCAGCAGAAACAACACACCAGATGTGGTTCAGTTTGGATGTGCAGGAGAGGACTACTGGGGGTAAAGGCATAGAACTGGAGTGCAGTAAGAGGAAAAGCTCCTGAGCTCACGGACTGCAGCAGCGGGGTGTGCCCCAGCCATCACAGCCAGCTTGGGCAAGAGGTGGAAATCCTGTACTCTAACGTGCACAGCAACCAAGGGATTTCAAGGAATGAGTGCGAATATCCCTCTCCGGGGCAGTGGTGCAAAAGAGGAAGACTAATGAGGACAGGAGGTCTCTATTTGCTTCTTCCAACTCTGAAAATGATACTACACATGTATTTACAGGCCAGGCTTTCCAGGCAGAGTGCTTTTTGTACTCTTGCTCCTTAAAAAAACCCAACCAACTAATCAACAAAAAACACAAAGCCACAAGGCCATGGTATTTTCTGGATGTAGCCCATGTTATTATCCATGTAGCAAGGCCAGAAGAAAAACTAGGCCTTCAGGGAAAGTCAGAACTAAAAAAAAGCCTCTCTCCCTGGACAATGGTGGCCAGATACCTCTGCAGATAAGCAGGACAGATACGCATGTAGACACGTGCAGAGCTTCATGAACTTGTCAACTAGGTGTCACACCATATGGTGAGACGTGTGTGCAGAAAGAGGGAGGGCTGGTCTGACCCTCCCAGGTGAGGATTGTGGGGCTGGGTTTTTGTTTGTTTTAAGGAGTCCTTGGGGAGCAAGGAAAACTGACACCCGCCAGTCAGACATCTAAAACGATGTTATTTGCAGAAGGCAGCAGGTTAAAAAAATGTCATGTTTGCAAAGCCTTAACTTGCGCAGGCTCAAAACTGTATTTTATGGGCTACACTTCAGTTATGCCAGCTGAGGTATGGAGGAATTTGGACAGCCAGAATACAAGGACATCAAATACAATTTTGAGTAAAAGGGAAAAATAAAAGGTTTCAATAACACCACTAATAAAGTACTCTTCTCCTGTTTTTGGGAACGTAAGGGATGATTGCCGTTTCCACATCTGCATGCTGCAAGTCTTGGGCACCACATGGGATGGTGAGGACTGGCTGCTGCTTATTGAGGTTTTAAAAGATGAATAAAGCAAGCCTGAACTATCACATTAGAAAGAACACGAAGATCTAAACAGCCAAGTTAAATATCAGCATCACAGCAGAATTACTGTCTCTGAAAGCAGACGCATGCCTGGAACCCTCCCTCTAAAATATTACAAATAAAGCTCTATCAGCAGCATGGGGGAGCACCAGGACTGCTCTGCATCCCCATGGTGCTGGGATGGGATGGACTCACCTTGTTTGGAGCTGACGTCAGAGGGGATGTGAGACGGGTGCGACCCTGGGGAAAAGTGCTCATCGCTGTAGGTGATAAGAGGGGTGAGAGGGTGAACCGCATGAGAAGGCTGTACCACTGGCACCTTGTTTGACTGCAAGAGAAGAAAGAAATTAAATTAAATAGTGTTAGAGTGGTGGGGCTTCTGCATTAAAAAAAGAAAAAAAAAAAAAAAGGAAGCTTCTAAAAATGTGATTTTTACATATTTGTATTATTGAAGCAGGGGGAACAGATGGACAGACACAACATTGAGGCTGGTGGATGGCAACCAGATTTGCTGCCAGAACCACCGGTGCCTGAGGAGGGATGTGGGTGGTGAGGAAATGCAGGAAAATGGGTGGGGGCTGGGAGCAGAAGGAGAGGTGTTTGGGAGACATGGAGATGGGGACGGGGAAGCTGGAGAGCCACAGGGCAGGAGAAGCACCACACCGGGCTGGCGGGCCCCATGAACCAAGGGCTGCGACCGAGGGATGGCAGAGCCATCTCTTCAGTTATGGGATCAGCATTAACGAAACAAAACAAAACAAACCAAACCAAACAAAAAAAAAAAAAGGGGGGTGTTTAATGCGTAGGCTTGCCACATATCCAGCCTTAAGAGCAACTCAAGCTTCCACGACTCCACTCTTCTCCATTGCCATCCTGCATGGCCATGGCATGGTGTGGTGGGGACAAGGCCCCACTGTTTCCAGATGGCATGGTGGGTTTTTTCCCTTGCAATTTTACAAACTCTGGCTGAAACCTCTTGGTCTCTGTAGCAGGTAACTAAAAACCCACCCTTAAAAGCCTAATTTCATACGTAAGTGGTTGGCAGCGGCGTAAAGGAGAAACCAAAGTGCTATAAATGCCCGAGAGGGTCCTGAAATGGCGACGTCCATGCAGGCCAAGACACACGCTTCCCATCAGGCCTTCCCACAGAGGTGCAGGGAGGGGGCACTTGGCGTGATGGTGGGATGCCACCCAAAATCATGCTTTCTGATCAAGGCTGCAAGACAACAGGACTCATCCGTCCGGAAGAAATGCTGCTGTATGAACGCTGCCTGAAACACAAGCTGCTCTCCCCATAGTGGGCCGAGCCATAGTGATGATGCCACCATGTAACAGGCGCTTTTCATTCGTACCTCGCCACTCTACCCTTCCCCTTAGCAAAAATCAGTATGGCACAAACAGGTTTTTAATAAAATAAGGAAAAAAAAAAGATTAAAAAAAGGCTGTCCTTCAGACAGAAATGGTGATAAAACTCAGCAAGGACAGCCTGTCAAATATAAGGATTTAAGAAAAAAAAAAATCATTTAAGAGCGCAACGAAATTAATTTTCTTTGAGTTCACTATTGAAATCCCAGCACAAACAGATGTTAGGACAATACTCCAAGTATAAACCCAGGATTTCTCTGGACTTCTGGAAGCAGAAGGGTTATTGAATGGACAACTCAATTTATTGTTAAGGCCGGTAGGAGTAGAGGAAAGGGAGCAAATGGGAACCAGTGCAGCATTTTCTGCTTGCCTTGTTTCCAGAGCACCACCTTAAGGAACTTGCATTAGCAGGCGGTATCTTCTTAATGTCTGACCTATCCCTCCAGTCATATAGCTCAGAATCTGGTGCCATGAATTTTTGCTAAATTATGCTATCCTTGCTCTCCTCTTAATTTTACGGTTTTCAACACAGATTTGCTTTCCTGTGGGAAAGAGATAAGAACCTGAGGATTTTAATTTAAGCTTCGGCCTTGTCTTATATTTTGCAAGATGGAGAGAGAAAGCAGTGCTAGTAGGTGTTTAAAAGCCAACAAGCATTAGGTCCATTTTCGTGACCAAATAATAAAAGCAATATGAATTCTCAATAATATATATGAGTTGAGTTGTAAAGGGGATAGTTCAGTCTGCTATTCATCTTCCCTGTCTGTAAAAATTCAACAAAAAACTGATGCCAACAAATTTCAGATGATTTACAAATCAAGCCTCAGTCTTTAGCTACGGGACTGTGGGCCAGCCCATCATTCAGCAATGTCTTTATCAACAATAAACTGTATATTATGAATAAAGATCAAGCAATAGATGTATTTAGGTCACACACACAGCTGCTAATCAGCATTAATTTCTCAAAATTTAGTAATTAACATTTTGTATTATACTGGATGTAATTGTCATGCAAGCCCCTGGTATCAGGGTTGCTTGCTTTCAGAAATCACCCATTTGTACTCCAAGCAAGCCAATCCCCCCCATACCCCCTCGCTCTCCAGCATCCTGCAGATTTTATTTTATTTTCTAATTCTCAGCACCTTATCCCCTAAGCCCACGGCAGCAGCTTTCAACGGGCAAAGGAACCGTGAGAAGTCAGGAGAAAAGCAAACCGCTTGTCAGTGGGCTTAAAATTAACATATAAACGGGCCGTATCTCCATTAAGAGCATTTGGGGATCTGTAGAGCCAGAAACTGGAAAAAAATATATAGTAACAATAAATAATAACCATAATAAAAAGCTGTCTGGCCTGCCTGCCCCATAATGCTGAGGAGGACCCGGGTAGCTCTGGCAGCTAAATCCTGGTGGGCACCCAGGTCTGCCAGGGGATGGGGGCTCGGTGGGCTCAGGTTGAGCCTCTCTGCTCCCTGTGGTCCCCCCAAGATGACCACAGTGATTGACAGGGGGAGAAACCACAGGGCAACACGTGCAAAATGAAACGAGGATGAGAAAGGCCTGACGACGTATTTTCCAAAAGCCTTACAGACTAAATTGGTTCTGCTATGGCACCTGCTCCACAAGAAAACCCAGATGGGTTATGTGGGCCCTCCTACTAGAGAGGGTTCAGGGCAGGAGACCAAGACCTCACATGCAGTCCTGGATGTCCCTCTCACCACACACCTTCAACAGGACAATTACATAATTACGCATTGTCCTACATGAGGTTCCTCAGTATTTCAGTACAGAAATTATACTTCATCCACCCACCAAAAGGCAGTATTTTAGTGCAAGTTAGTACTTAAGCAGCTTCTAGAAACAATATTAAGCAGATAAGGATGGAATTCTCATTTCCAAGAGAATTTGAAGAAGCTGGACTGTTGTTGAAATATTTCCTAACACAACTCAAGTGCTACATGTGATGTACTACCACATCGCATTAGTCTAGGCCCCTTCACTCAACTCTGGGCCTAAGCTTCTTCATATGACCTGGAAAGCAAAGGAAACTGAACTGAACGTACAGCCTAACTCAAGATCCACAATTTGTGTTAAAAAAATAATAAAAAATAAAAAAATAAAAAAATAATAAAAAAAGAGGACTTCTGGTTTGCAAACCTGAAGACGTTCTGTTATGCTTTAAGGCACCTTGTCATGCATGTGTCATGTTGTTAACAATAAAGGTTAATGGCAAAGGGATCACCCATGCCTGCTGGCCTGGGGACACCCAGCTGTGCCCCAAGGGACCCAGCTCAAAGGGACACTCACTTCCGAGTGACTAAACCTTGGTGGCATCCTTCTCAGAGGCCACTGGCCCACCAGGGCTCCAGTTCCACTGCACAGTCTTGTAGCACAGCCTGTGGCAGCATCCTTTGGGAACTGGTCTTGCACTCAAGGGACCTCTCCCCAGGGCACTTCTGCTGCTTGGACATTTGCTCATCAGCTTTGCCTTCACAACCAGTATTTTTCATTTCTCCAGAGCACGTGCTGAGGTAAGGCAGTGGAGGCAAGGGACAGTCCCCTGAAGGGACACCAGCAGGGCAGACAAGGGAGAATATACATGTACTGAAGAATATACATGTAGTGGAAACAGCAGGAGCTGAATTATTTGGCCAGCAAGCGCTAGGATGAAGCTGCTATTGGGTTTTATGACTGACCTGAAAAAAAAACAAAACCCCTAATAAAATGTTGTTGGGCAAAGGGTAAGAGCTCACAGGAGAGGGACCCTGACCCAGCAGTTCGGCATTACCCCAGCAGGAGCTTCGCTGTGCACCACATACCAGTTGAAAGCTGTTGTTGTGTTAAAGTAACGCAGGAAAAACCACCCAGTTTGGTACAAGAGCAAGCGTTTCCCTTGCAAACAGCAGCCACGGTCAGCAAGTGGTAAGGCTTGAACTGTACTCAGGCATTTTGAGAAGGGCAAGGATGGGGGGAAGAATTCTCCCTGCTGCCACGTGGCTGGGTAACCCCTGCAAGGGCTCTGCACTGGCAAGGCTGTACCTGGATTCGCAGAGTTACTCACCATTTTAAACATGTACCTGCCCCCTCATCCGAAAATACACTTTGAGACAGTATAAATTAACCTCTGGGGAGTCGATGAAACGCTGCATCTCGGATTTCATCTGAATCCAGGAAGTTTTCCCTCATTTTTTGAAATCCTTCTGAAGAAAAGCAAGACTACCAGAAAAAAAAAAAAACAAACCAAATCCCAAGCCCTCCCCAAACATCTAGCTAAC
The DNA here is from genome assembly GCA_013399365.1 of Pampusana beccarii. Classification (NCBI taxonomy): domain Eukaryota; kingdom Metazoa; phylum Chordata; class Aves; order Columbiformes; family Columbidae; genus Pampusana; species Pampusana beccarii. The sequence continues at coordinate 651,296 of VWYH01008006.1, read as the reverse complement.
GCTTCAGCAAAGGCCCACACCTGTAAGGTATCCTACATGCAACATGTGTGCTAAAACTATAAAAAGCCTGAGACAGACATGGCAAAAATGCCTGTAGGTCAGCGCCAGGCGAGGCGGGTGGCTGGGAGGTCCCGCTGGAGCTGGAGGGACCATTTGTTCCAGCTGCTGCACAGAGTAGATATTAAATTAACGACCCTTCAAAGGACGTGTGTCTACAAAGGCGGTCACAGACGGGCAGGGAGGCTTGCAGAGAACTGCGAGCAAGTGAGCCCGTACACACGAGACCCAAGCGCCCCTGGGTCAACACCCAAAGAGGTGCTGGGTTCATTTTTGGTTTGGTTTTCCTGTTTTTTTTAAACATAGAGCTGCTTTTTAAAAGCCAAAAAAGGCCCCAGCCTGTCTGCTTTTCCTCTCCTGTCAACAAGTTGTACATTGGGTACAGGCATTAGCAGGTGGTCTTCTCAATTCAAACTAAAATAAGCCAATTAAAAAAAACAAACAAACAAACAAACAAACAAAAAAACCAAAAACCAAACCAACAACAAAACAAAGAAAATTTAAGAACGGAAAAATGCACGCATTCCCTTTCGTTCCTGAAAGAGAAGGCCATTCCGAAAAAAACATGGCTTCAAGTTTTTGACAGCAAATGTTAAATTCGGGGGAAAACACAACAGATAGCTCCTCAAAAAAACAAAAGACCAAACAAACAACAACTAAAGCAAAACAAAATGACAAACCAAAACAAACCAAAAACCAACACGCCAAAAAACCAACCAACCAACCCCAAGTCATTCCACTATTGCTATAGCGGTACCTCAAAATAAAAGGACCAACGACTTGTTTGAGGATTTGGGGAAACCTTGACCTGAAGAGACAAGAAAAATCCATCCGTTTTTTAGCCTATTTAACTTCTGGTTTCTAGAGCCCTGAAATCATCCTTAAGCAGACGGTTTTGGCAAACCCAGAAGATGGCTATTTCAGTTGTCCTCAAAATAGTGATAGCATTTAAATGGCTAAACTAACTCTGCATTTATGCCTTTGCTGACCAGCTGTTGCAATAAAAATGCAAGACCAAGAAGAATGTAGTTTTGGAGCAATGTCAAAACCAGGCCCATGTTCATCATGGACAAGCTTTAGTACATGCGGAACAGAAGTGGAAGAAGAGGAGGAATAGCAAGGTGTTTTGGCCAGAACTAGTTACTGATAGATGAAACGAGCTCATCAACAACAGCAATAATTGCAATTACAATTTCCCACCTCCCTGGGAACTATCATATAATGTCCTTCCATAGACAGTTTTGCAGAGGAGATGCAGCAAGCTTGATATACAGACAGCTCAGGTTACTCTCGCTCATCCCCAAACCATCTATTTAGAGCAAATAGTTTTATGCCAAAAGTCAACCTCCTTCTAGGCTCTTAACAGAAGAGATAATTTGATGCCTAATTTTCAAAACCTTCTGCAATCCTTAGACAATACAGTTGGGAAAATGACATAGCAGGTATGGGGGTGGTGGATTTGTAACCTTACTTTTAGCCACACCTGAAGCTAAAATGAGCAGGGACAGGAAAACATGCTCACAGTAACACCCCGCTCACAGGAAACAGGGGCTTAGGAATATTGTGATTTATGAAAGCCAAATAAAACAAGCACAGCCTTTTTACCCTGCTTCACAACTCAGCAACGGGAGGCCATTTATCTCACTGACCTTTCATGCTTAAAAACAGCGGGGGTGACACCCCAGGGACTCGCCACGGTAAGGAGGCAAAGTGAAACGCTGCATCTACTCCAATGCAAAGATTTACAGCTTTGCAACCGCTAACACTTAGCCAGAACAAAACTAGAGTCAAAATCGCACGTTTTGGGGGGGTAGACTGATGGCTTGCTAAGGTCAGAATAAAACCTCCTGGTCCCCCTTTTCCTCACACCACGTACTCCAGTGCTTCACCAGGTACGTAAGTTGTATTTAGTGCTGGGAGCCAGAGAAGGGGAAAACAAGAAAGTTAATTTAAGTCAACCGCTGAAAGCTTCCCCGGCTCCCCAGGACACACTGCATCAGGCGACCACAGCCACAGCGTCCCAGGAGACCCCCGGGAGATGAACAGAAGAAGCCGCCAGTGCATCAGCAGGCGAAGGAGACACCCAAGCTCCTTGTTAGAGCTTCCTGTGCTTATTCAGGAGCAGGAAAAGTTTGTGCCCTTTTTCCTGTTGCCCAGCCCGCCTTCCCATTTGGGAAGCCCAGCAGCAAGTGGCTGTGGCAAAGGGGGTGTCAGGGCTGGAAACGCAGGCAGCGCACGAGGAGAGGGAAGAGGAGTCGGAGCAAATCGCTCTGCCTGAAGCCCGAAGGGTCGGCGAGTACAACAGCCACAGGAGCATTGCAAAGAAAAGAGTAAATGCGATTTGATAAAGCCTGGGATAAGTATCTATCTAGACGGATTACAATCAGTATCTGGATTCAGGTTAATTGCAGTGTTAGTGAGAAAACATCGCGCTAATGCCTTGTCTACATTCTTGTCTTTTTCCATCTTTTTCTTCCCCCTCCCCTTCAACCTTGGAAATTAATATAGCACAACTGTGACGGCTTTTTGCTGAAAAGGTGTAGTAAACATTTGAGTTCCCTCAAGACAGCTTTAAGAACACAGGTGTTGAATCTCTGACGGAAACATGCTTTATTTCAAGTGTTCATTAAGCACTGCCATTAAGTAAGTGATTAAAGCACACCCAGTATTAAAATAGCTTGATTAGAAATCCCCTGCTATCTCTGCTTTCTTCTCTCCCGTGACTTTTTAATTTGTTTGTTCTCGCCTGCTCAGGAAGGCTGTTGGGAGACCTGGAGTGCTGGTGAACCACGCAGGGAGCCAGGCAGGTCTTGCAAGGCTCCGATTGGGGAAGGAAAAGCCCCTATTCAAGTACTGCAAGTTCACATATACACAGATTATACTTAGTTTTGCACAGCCCATTAGTTTTAAAAATATGTATTAATGACTGACAGGGCATTAAATTGCCAGCAAAGCCACATGCTTACAGGGAAAGCTTTTCCTGATAAAATATTTTGCAATGTTTTATTTCATTCTCCTATCTAATTGCCAGTAAATGCTCCGCAATTTGCCAGCCAATGCTCATTTTAAGCTCCAGTTACTACAGGATGGTCCTTTTAACTTTGCCCGTCCCGGACAGTTCATCTTTTTCCTGATGTAAATACGTGCACCAAGAATCCTGCACCCAACAAGCAGCGACCTGCAGCATCAGTTCATACACTCAACCCCAGGAGTCACTAAGCACTCCCAAAACCCGGTAAATGGGATTACCAGCACTGGAAATACTTCAGGTGACAACGCACCCCATGGGCTGAACTTCCCCAGCCTTCACCCTGCACAGCATCCCTGCTTCTGCCTTGTGCACCCTCGTCACACACAGGCTGGTTCCATCAGCCGAAAAGGCATTTTCCCCCATCATTTCCTGATCTGCTCGCAGCCCTTTCTGGTCTTTATTGGCTAAGGGGAACACAGGCACCACAACGTTTTAACAAGCACAAGCTACAAGCCTCTGAGTCGCAGGGGTCTGGCTTACTAATTGCTTTGATGATAAGGACCACTGGCCTAAATCAGCAGAGGAACGGGTGCCCACAGCCCAGCTGCTTGCCGGGCAGGATCTGCAGGGGTGGTACGTGCCAGGGAGCCCCAGGGGTTTTGGGTGGTGGGAAAGACGCTGGAGTCCATCTCAGTGTCGCCTCTTGTGCCATCTTCAGCTCTTCCCCGGCGACAAAGCTGCTCTGGTTTCTGTCACCAGAGCCGCCTGCTGAGTTAGGACAAAGACACAAGCTTGTTTTGCTTGCCTCGAGGTTATCAGGATCCTCACTCACAACAACTTTGATATCTTCTCCGGGGTACTCAGGACCATGAGCTAATGGTCCTGAGCAAAGGGATGCACTTTGGTCCAGTATTCAAACCAAGGACGCCTCTGCATTATTGAGCAACCACTTAAATCAAGCAAGAAAACCGCTCATGCAAGCGAAACACCATCTACTACACAAGCAGACAAGTTTTGTGTGAAAGCAGGCGGTGTGACAGCAGCTTCTCAAGCCCAGCGTTCCTGTTCTGGCAGACAACATGCGTCACAGGATGGGACGACTTTTCCTCATCGGCCTCCTCATGTCCCACAGGATATAGGCCCAGGCTTCTGGGGGGAACCCAGAAAAAAACCCATCCTGCACCCTGGTGACAGGAAGATGCCTTTCGACATTGCACACAACGCAGATCAAAAGTGCTCGAAATAGGACCTCTCTTAAATGTATTTATATTAAGTCTATGTTACAGCCTATTCAACACCACATGTCATAACAAAGATCATCAAGAGGCCCCACAGACTGAGAAATGGGCCAACTTCTCTTTGAGCGGCAGTTTTTAAGATACACTGAATAGAAATGTTCTTGATTAAGAAAATACAAGATCTTGACATGCATTGGGAAGACATCTTAGCTCTGTTGCGTAGAAGGTAAGGACATGGGCTCAGACGCCTGTGCAAGCACCTGACACACGCTTACGTGTCCAAAACCTCTGTTCACCATGACAGGGTATGAAGGAAGCACCAGAGGGGCCGCTTTCTCCAAATTTGAGGCTCTCAGGCACCACTGACCCTGCATATGCACTGGAAAAAGTTTTCAAGTAACTTCCCTGAGTCTGGCTAAACCGTATTAACAGATTTATCCAATAACATGCAAATTCAGGTTTTAATGAAAAGTCTTAAGTCCCAGCTCTAAGTGATTTGGACTTTTCTGCTAATGGCATCTGCTAATGACCAAAGATTTAATGCATCAAGTCTTAGCATACATCAATGCAAACAATATAACCATTTAGTGGAGGTAAAAAGTCATCTCATTAGACATCCATCACTGGATGTGGGCAAGATGGGCTAAAGGCTTAAAATAAAATATTCATTTTTAAACTAAAAAAAAAACCCAAAACCTAAAAGCGTACAAATTATTAGGCCAAAAGTAGCAGTCTGCTAAAGCTTCACTAGGATTGAAAATGAAAACTGCAACGTTTATCTCGAGGTAAAACACATTTGCAAGTACTTAATTTCTGCAGCACTGTTCCACAGAAGGCAAAACCAATTTTAACAGGAATTAAAGCAATAGGGCCCTCCAGAAACAGAAAGTGTCTTCAACAGGTGATTTGAACCATCAGTTAGTAGAAGGTCAAAACAGGAATTATTCTTCTACCACATTGTGCAAAATGATTTAAGTACAAACGGAAGTGTTGAAAAGCTACTGACTTAATTTTATAGATCAGTCCCACAAGGATCCATCACGTGAACGACACACAAAACCATGCCCTAAAATTGCATTTACATATAGCTAAAAAATATAAAAATCACAGCACACAGCTAAGGATGAGCAAAGAATGACTCGAACAAGGCACAGGCTCAAAGGAGCAGGGCTCAAAGTGTTTTTTTCGGCCCAAGCCATCGATGCTGACTGTTTCATTAGGGCTCTTGGTGCAAACATGACCAATAAACCTACCGCAAAACACCACTGTACACTGAACTACCAATGTGCAATCTAAACGCTCGGTGATTTTATTTCCATTTGCCAAACGGCATCTCAGAAGGCAGAAAAAAGGGACCGACGGCTCCATGCACAGGCTGCCGGTGGGAGAGGACTCGGGTCAGGGCAGCACTATTACTATTAATGGGCCTGTGCAAGCAGCCAGCCTGCTTGCAGAAGCAGTGGAAAAAGGAAGGGAAAAGGGGTACCCATAAAAGATGGAACACCTCACCTTCATGCCTGTCTCCCAGGGAAGCTTTTTTTTCCCCCCCCTCCTCAAAAAGCAGACATGGCAACGTCATGGCAAGCTGTGCCTCCGTCTGCAGAGCGGAGTCAAAGAAGGAGACCTGGAAGGATGCTCCTACATCAGCTTTGGGGCCAGATCAGCCTCTGAGAGCTGCCCATCCCTGCCAAAACACCCTCATGACCCAGATAGTCCTCAGGACCCAAACCACATCTTTCCCAGTGTTGGTGGCATTGGCTCTCCAGTGGCTGGGGCGGCCCCAGTTTGGGCAGCCCTTGAGATGGGGATAAACGTGGAACTCACCTGCTCCCCCTTCCACCCTGCTCTATTTGGTCTGTTACCACTAAGCTCCTTTCCCCAGTTGGCCACAGGGCTTAGAAAAAAAAGGTTGCTGGTATGCACAACGCACGTGATGCCTTTTAAATCCTGCGTAGGATATTTCTGCCTGCTGCTAGACTTTTTTTTAAATTCAAGAGCTAGCTGCCCTTTAAAATGTAAAAAAAAAAAAAAAATCACTCTTAAAAGGAAAAAAAAAATACCCAGTCCACAATCTAAGTTTTGTGCAGCAGGCACCTACATCCTCATAAAAACCCTGGGCTGGGCTTTGTAACATGGGTAGAAGTCTAAACATCGTAAAAAAGAGGCTAAATTGCCAGATTGCCCAAGCCTCCAGTAAATCACCCTTCCAGATGGGCTTACGGCTGCACACGGAGCCCCGCTAGTAGCAATGGGTCACCTCGCAATTATATTTCAGTCCTACTAAACTCAACAAACATTACACGAGAGTTGTGCTCAATTCCCTTGAAGAGGCACTTCCGAAGTTTACTGTTGCCCCATCATTACCAACAGTTTGATTTTTTTCATGCAATTAGCACTCCCCTGCGCAATTAACTGTTCCCCGGAGCATGGCAGAGGAAGAGATGGACAATTTCTTATCATAACTGCATCCCTCCTCAGTATTTTTCCCCGCAATAAAAGCCACGCTTGAGAGAAATACAGCTGTGCTAGACTCTGCAAAACGCCGCTAAACAATTTATCAGGCAAAAAACTAGCTCATGCCAGGAGAGCTTGGGGAAGCATCCAGCCCCTCTCCCCGCTTCGCCATCGACAGAGGTGCCCAAATGCAACACTAACCCCTTTATTTTTTGTTGGGGACACAAGAGGTATCTATGTAAGACCTGCCCATCGCACATACACTGCTCTCCCCTGCAGAAGGAGCGTGGTTTTTTAGCTTTTTAGCTCGATGCTCTGGGATCTGAGGATCACCTGGGGGTTGTGCAGCAGAGGTAGGTGCTCCTTTTACAGGCCTTGTGGATGCTGCACACAGACGTATTTTTCAGTTTGCTCGAGCGGCCGCACGTCCACATGTAGTTGTACAGCTTGCCACACTTATTTGCAGATGAGGTAAATATTTGTTGGCCCTTTATTCAAGAAACAAGCTGCGAGAGAGATTATGGGGCAGCTATTTCAGACATTTAAACAGGGAATAAAGTGGTTGCGTTCTGAAAAAAAATATTAATTTTCCCCTTTCATGACACTAAGTGTCCTTGCTGTGTAATACCGCACGCTGCTGGAGAGAAAGTTTTTCTAGCGCTCTCTTACTCCTATCCTATACATAGGTGAAGGATACCTTAGCCTCATTTAAAAACAAAAATTACCCCAAGTTTCAGGCTGTTAACATGCTCCCACCATCTCACATGTGCTGGGTCACAGCCAAGATGCTATCACACTGCGAAACGCAGGCAGAAGTCATCCCCCCTGCCTTTCACGTAGTTTCAGCAACCATGCCTGAAGACAAAGCTGGCGAAAAGTCTAAAAAAAAAAAACCCCAAAAATCTATGATTCTGTGAAAAACACCAATCCAACCAACTGGGCTCAGGATAGTCAGCCTCCAGCTACAGCCAGAGACGGGGCTGTAAGCCGTGGGGTGAATCCCCGTCACCACAACTTGAGGGGTACAGCCCCTCACACCACCGAACTAGCACAGATGCAAAACCACAGCACCTAACATGCTGAAGCAGAGATGGGATTTGCTCATGTCTAACATCTCTTCCTTCCGCTCGCCCTCCCCTGTCCACGCACAAGCTGCTCGTGGGGAGTAACCGGCTCAACGTGAGTAATTAAACACCGGCCTATCAAAACAGCGAGAGAACAATATCCTCCCTCTGGAAGGTACCACGGGTAACTGCTCACACAACCAATATTTTGGAACTCACCGTTTGTATCACTTGCACCGAACTAGGTGCTGAGAACATGAGGAAAGCAGCTCCTTCGGTGTGGCACAGAGACAGAGCACAGCTTTTCTCAGCATCAAGCTCTCCCGCACTAAATCAGAGGAAGGAAATACTGCCTCCCCCGCCTTTTTTTTTGTTTTTTTTTTTAAATAAAACACCACCTTTCCTCTTAGAGAAAACCCAGGCCAGGTGTTACACGCTCTCAACATCAAGCTAAGGCCAGGGTGGCTAATCTGTAGGTTCACTCGTTAAGGAGATAAAGGATTTGAGTGCGGTGCCGCGGCCGGGCTGTGGGAGCCGTGGGCTGGAGGAGTGCTGCCGGCAGCCCGGTGTCACTCCTGAAGGAATGCCTGACCTTTCCTGGGGCTTTGATCATGCTGGCTCGCAGCGTGAGATAACCAGCCCTTTGCAGAATCCGGAGGTAATAAAAAAAGCAGCTTTGAGGCCTTGTGTTTTTTGCAGGCAAATACTTACCTGTGTTCCCAGCACACTGCCCAGTCCCAGCCACCACACTCCCCAGGTACCGGCCGCTTTAAAGCCAAACCCACCACTGTCAACTAAGGGAATCACATAAAGCATTCAGGTGAGAGCTTTTAGCTCTTGTTTGATTTCTCTTAATTGAAGAGAGTACTTGTGTACTGCTCTTATGGAAGATTCACATACGGAGACGCAAAAAGGAGCAGAGCAACAGAAGTATGGTCTCCAATTAGTATGTGATTAAGTTGTAAGTAGGATAATAGGAGTAGAAATACTGCATCTTACACAAACAAGATAGCAAAAGAGATAAATAAAAGCATAGAGGGGGAATAAAGCTTTATCCCCAGTTCCCCTCCAGACACTGAATCTGTACAGAACGGAGTGGATTTGCTGAAGGGTTTTTGTTTGTAATTATTTTAAAGCAGGGGGTGTTTTTTTCAGGACAGTTCATGATGGGTGATTTAAACAAACCAGTGTAGTACCAGATTAGCAAAGCGTGAAACACCTGGAGCTCTGGGTTGCATATGCCGAATCTGCAAGCGATAATTGCATCAGTCTTGAATACTTCCTTTAATAAGTCTATACAAACACCACGTCCACCCAACCTGCTTTCGGTCACCAACCTAGAGAAGTTTGCATGATCTTCTCAGGCTGGGGCCAGCTTTTGTTTTGTTTTGTTTGGGCCGCTGCGGTACAGTCTCTAAAGCTGGAGCTGCAATTCCTGGGTGCTCTCGAGGTTGGACACGAGGCGCGGGGCTCACTCTGCAGCACTCCTCAGCTGCAAGCAGGCTGATGCCAAACCCAGCAGACCTGGATAAGTTACCCCTCTGGGGGGAAAAAAAAAAAAGTTGTGCTTAGCTATGCCGTCTTCCTCACGGGGGTTAACTATGTAGATTTCAGATGCAAATTTTACTTTAGGGCAGGCTTTATGGTATTAAGAGTCTCTTTTTCAGCCTTCTGAAATTTCATATGTATACATGCTAGAGCTCTCTCATCTCTGTTAATTGGGTTTTGTGGAATTTCAAGGCCCGGGGGCCAAGGGGGGAGTGCTGCTGATTAAAGCACGCCGTGCAGAAGTGTTGCACAGTAACAGGAGGGAAACTGAATTCCTCTGAGCTACCTGCCTTCACCCCTGCACCCCGCCTGCCGCTTTGGAGGAACCCCGTCTTTTGCCCTGGCCTTCCCGAGGGTGTGAGGGTGGCTCCTGCCCCCTCGGACAAGCGTTACAGGGAGGATGCTCACCCCTGCCTCTCTGTTGGGCAAATCGATTTTTGAGATTTTGAGGCTGGTCTGCAGCTGCGTTTGCCCATTGCGTGGTGCCCGTGTCCTGGCTGCAGGCCTGAACGGGGCCGTCTGCCCACAGCCGTGACCCCAAAGCAGTGGCGACGGAGGGAAGGCAGAACACACACCCTGACCTACACACTTTAGGACCACTGAGGAGGAATAAAAGGCTGTTTAATCTCATTTTATCCCCTTTCATAACCCAGTATATACTTGTGTGTCAGAATTCGTTAGGCTGCGATGCCTGCATTGATGAAACGATGTGTGTGTGTGTGTCTGGCTGTGTGCATTCGTCCGTCCCCACAATGAGGGCACAGAAAATACCCCTTCCTGCATTTGGCCAAACTGTATCTCTCCACATACGAGGATCCAGTCCAGGAACTTGCTCGCTGGAGCTAAATACAGATATTCACACACCCATTATAAATGCAGTCTAGTTTCATTTTTAACCCACAGGAGGGTGTGGAGGGAGAAGACATCAAAGCACGGACACAGGCTACCCTGGCATTCTGGGCGTGCAATTTTGTCTTCCCCTCATTTCCCTCCTCTCCAAACCAGCTGCTACAACTATCACGATGCTTGCCCTCCGGCCAGTGTGCTGGAAAACTGGCTTCCAAGGCAGTCATTAATCTCTCCCCATTACCCAGCTGGCACAGGATTTTGCTTAGATCAGGGGACAGGCAGCTCCGTGCCCTCCGAAACACCGGTGGCAGCTCCGGCAGCCACGCGTGCCAGGCACCCACGGGCCCCGCTGCCCGCACCGGGCGCTGCCTGGCACCGCAGGCATTGCTGCAAGGGACAAAGAGGGTAAAACTCAAACACGGGCACCGAAGAGCACTGGAAGAGGATCCAGATTCGGTGTGAATTAAATAAAACCCGCCTGTCCGCAATGAGGGTGAAAAGAAGTGCTGTGCATCTTTGGGGGAAGGTGGCTCGGATCAAGGCTAAGTTTAGAGGCTGACTTCTTGCATAGCAAGAGCAGCAGAGAGTAGTCCGTACATATGCAAGTTATGCAAGTGAAATGAAGATGCACAGTAAACCTTCAGCAAGAAAACACAGCTGGGCAATGTTACGCTTTTCCTTTAGCCATCGGGTTTCAAACCATCTGGGGTAACAGAGCTGGAAATACACAGATAGGTACGTGGTATGCTGAGCACAAGCAAGGGCTGCTCCAGTACAGCTGAGCTGAAACGAGAATAAAGCAGGCTTAGAAAGTAATGACGTGTGCCACTGCAAGTTCGCTAGGGAGGTAAAGTGAAAAGAAGTGTGTTTTGTGTGATTACCACCTGAAAAGCAGCCGTTTTACCATCCCTCATCATATACTGCACTGTCTTGGCAACGATATGAAGCAATGCTTGACCATCTACGTGGGTACAAAAATAACCTTTTGAGGGAATACTGTTTTGGTGTGTTGATGGGGTGATTCATACCAAACCCATCATATCCTCTCAGCAATACTGCTCATTTGCTACTTTTAGAGGGGAACAAGGGGGCCTGCTGGGAGTCCTGTGTACACCTACATAAACCTGCATTTGATCTGTCAGTAGGACCACAGGTTCCCCCAAGAAGAAGAAACAGCCAGACAAGGTTTTGATCTTCCTTAAAGCACCGCTTATCTCAGCTTTTGTTTGTTTTCTGTTTTTCGGGTGTGGAGTAGCGTCTGATGTGAATGCCACCCACCGTAAGCTATCTAGGCAATGAAACAACCACCATAAACCACCACTGGAACAAAAATAGCAGCACCTTTCTCTCCCCTGCCTCCCCCGGGCACAGGCCACATGCAGGATGGTACTGCCAGTATGCGCAGCTACACGTACATTTTGCAGATCACAAACTCGGAGGTACTAAGCATGAGTCTCCTATAATTGTCTTGCACCCAGACACTCACTGGGGAACCAGAGTCCTTCTTGATGGCTACCAGAAAGAGCAGCCCTTCCCAAACAGCCGTGCAGCAGGGAGGGATGGTTCCAACTCCAGCTTGGCCCAAGGAAAGCTGCCACCTGAGGTACAACTGAGTGAGCGAGCATCTGCAGAAGCAGCTCAGAATGGTTTGGTCCCATGCGACAAGCCTAAACCACAGGGTGCCGAGCCTTTCCCTGCTGCCCAAGTCTTCATCTTCTCATTCCCTCCTCGCTGTTTAGAGGGAATGGCAGTCCACAGCTAGACACACAACAAGGTGCAACAGCACCGGTACCAAATCCTAACTTGACTGTGGAAGTGGTCTGAAAGAAATTTACTTGAGGGTGCAGGTTAAGCCAACCTTTGCCCATGTGTGCAGCTTAGTCCCTCTAAACTCGGGAGCATGTCAGCCAACCGCAGTCACACCCGAGTAGTGGGGAGAGGTCTCCAAGTGGCTACACTCCTACCAGTATTCAAAGGGAAGAGAAAGGATCAAAAAACCCAGCAGCCAGGCAAAGGAAAGAGCTCTTAATTAGCAGGAGGCAGCAATCAGCTGCTACGCTGCCTGTTTTGCAGCAGCCAGCTGGACAAGCACACAGTGCACGGGGCTACCAGCGAGCACTGCGTGAACTCTCCATCCCCGGCACATCCTTCCTCACTGGGAAAGGACACAAACCCCCGGGAAACCGAGCTGCGGGGCCTGCTGCCGAAATCCTGCAGGGCTCCTGCTGAAAAGCGCACTTAAAACGCACTCTAAAAATAGAGCCCGCACTGATTCTATGTTGAGCAGGAGGACGCACGTTTTCGGAAGGGCCATCACCCCCTCTAGCAGCAGGGTATGCCCTCAGGGTGGTTCCGCAAGCCAGCGCCACTGCAGCCTCAGGAGAGCTGCATTTTCTTATGGGAAGGAGAAGGCAGGTGGCAGGAGACCGTTCGCAAGCCCTCTGGGCAGCAACCCCTGCTCTGGAGCAGCCGAGCGGCAGGCAGGGGCCGGGCCCTCCTTGGGAGGTGCACGGCTGGCCGGTCCCACGAGCGGATGCTACTTCCCTGCGCCCAGGTCTTCTACCTGTGTAAGCGCAATAATGAGAATCGTGTTCTTCATAAAACACTTACGGACATGTTGCTTCATCCAGGCACTTGGGAGAGCCAGGCATGGCCGTAGGAAGCGATGTTTAATAAAGGCCACTGAAAATTTGTCGAGTAGTGAAAACACAAAATGTCCCACCTAGCTTGTCAAGCCAAACATCTGCCAAAACCCTCCACTAACCATCTCTCAAGTAAGAGCAAAACACCCACCCACTGGCTGGACCACTTAGACTACGGAGGCAGATCTGGAACGTACACGACACAGACACTGGTCTCTGCACCAGGAAGCCCAAAGGGGCAGGTTTGCACTTTCCACATTTCACGCTGGGTTTCCTCTCCCCCAGAGCAAAGCCAAGGCGATGCACAGCGCCAGGGGAGGATGCCACGCGGTCTCTGTGCATGCTGCATGGGACGAAGTGGCACCTTCCCCCACTGACGTGCAGAGCCCCATGGGGTGGAGAGTGTCCCACCTCCGGCGCTTGGGAGGAACCACTGAAAGCCGAGATTCTAATTAAGACCATGGCTTCGGTTAATTGAGTCCAATTCACCTGTGACACGAAGAGCCCCAATCCCATCAACAATAATGGAACTGCATCGGCTTACACCAGTAATGACTTCAAATCAGCAGCATAATAAAGCTAATTCAATACTTCTCCAGGTCCAGCTGATGAGGCTGCCATGGGAGAGAGCAGGAGACAACCGCTGCGCCAACACCTTGTCTGGAAGAGGGGGCGATGCAAATGGCCAGGGGGTCGGGTTGCTTAGAAAGGCAGGAAATGTTAAAGTTTCCAAAAACGAGGCTAAGGGTTACTTCTAACATTGAATTACTCTTGCAGGTGACACTGCGCAGGCGCTGACTGTGAAGCAGTGCGCCCCACGCCTACCCGCCAGGACGAGGAAAAGCAAAACGCTGCAAGGCAGCCATAGGTTTCCAACCCACCATGTGCTGCTGAGCCACCTCGCCGAGCCGGACCCACCGATTTGGGGTGCTGGGGGAGAAGCGGTGTCCCACGCGTGCCGGGTATCGCCTGCCGGGCCGTGGGAAGGAGCTGGCAGGAGGCGGCCGCGCACTGGTGGCCCCAGGGAGGAAAGCGCAGCAACACGAAAGTTGCCCCACGTAGGCAGACATGCAAATCAGCAGCTGCACGGCTGCACCGGCAACCTCCTAATTGCTGTGATGGCAACCTCCTAATTGCCACACCGCCAATGCTCCCTTGGGGCAGGGGCCGAGGGGGAAAGCCAAGAGGAGCGGGAAGGAGCAAAACCCTCCCGCCAGGACAGGGGATGCAGCGCCGGGGCCAGGGCCACCCCGGGACAGCCCGAGTGCCCCGAGGGGTGGGAATGGCACAGTTTGGCCCCCAGCCGTCCCACACAGGCCACTGCCTTGCACACACAAATTTGTCTCTGCCTGCAGCCAAAAAAAACTAAGCCGCCACTCTTCTAAAGAGACACGCATTATTTTAGAGCAGTCAAGTTATGACTGGTCTGATTTCCATAACACACGCTCTGCAAACATCTGCCTGTTATTTAAGGCCTGGCTCCAGCAGGACAGAAGTTGAACAGGGCAGACCCTTGAGCCGGTGCATCCGCAGGGGGATCCTTGCTGCTGGAGCCACCTCCGGGCAGAAACCTGCCTGCCCGGAGGTCAGCACGGTCACTCCTCGCTCCCAGGACCACAAGGGACTTCATATTTCTGTGCTTTTCCCTGAGCGCCGCCAATGCTCCCACTCCCATCCCAAGAGGGCTCTGCCCTGCTCTCCACCAGAAGTACCTGCTCACAACAACAAGCAGCCCCCAGACCCCTGCCACCCGCAGGAGGACCCAGCTGGAGCATCTCGCCCAGAGAGACACAGGCTGTGTATCACCAGCATCTAACAAATCATCTGGCACCTTCAGGCAATCGGCCGTTTTTGCAAGCCGGCTGTTGAAACCTGAGTGTCCCAATTAGACGAAGTTAAACGCTACCCTGAACGATGAGAGACGAGCGTTGCTGGCAAGAAAGTTATCCCAGCATTATCGGACTGCTCCCTCCCTACTCAGAGACCACAAATGGGTGTTTACTTTAGAGGCTAAGTAGGCCAGCTTTGAGAAATCGCGCCTGCCCTGTCATCCCCCAAGCTCTGGCTTTGCGGGGGCTCCCCGTAGGCCACAGGACGGGCCCCCAGATCCTCACCACGCACCTCTGTGCCGTGCCCTTGCTTTCTGTTTAGCCCCTGGTCCATCCCAGCCTGACACAGCACTTGGCTATTGCTTTTATTCCCTGCGCGCTGTACTGGGAATGCTGAAATAACGGAGCCTCTGTACCGCAGTGAATTGACACAGGCTAAATCAATTAGCTGCTATTGCTGGGATGCTCAGCCAGGCCAGATCAAACAAGACAAAGAAAGAAAAGCCCCACGCCGAGAGGAACCAGGCCCAGTCAACACATCCATCTCCAATACTTTAATCATCATATTTGAAATGGGAAGGGCTGATGGCTGACGCTTCCCAAAGTGACAAGGTGCAGGCTTGCTGTCCTAGGGCAGGGGGGCAGAGAGGATGGGCAGAGCACCGCAGCTCCCACTCACCTCTGCTCTGCCCTTTGTTTCCATTCAACACGCACCTCAAACAAACACAAAAAACCGCAAAATATTCTCTAAGTTCAGTTAAGACGCTTTCCACTTCAGATTGGGTTAAGCCCTGTACATCTCCTAGTTTATCCTGATTCAAACCAGCACATTTTGGAGCTCGTGCTTATCATCCTTCAGGAAGGTCACAGAAATGATCACAACACACCACATGCCTCCCATGCCCTCCTTCTCTGGGCAGGATTAATTACGCTGCAGTAATCTTTGCTCTGCATCTGCTGTCCCAAGGACTACCGGCCTTCCTCCCATTGACTTTTGCAAAACCACAGTGGTCTCATAGCCAGCATTGTGAGTACCAAGCCCTGGACGCATTTTTGGCTCCGCAAAACATAAAATGTTTCCTTTGAGAGACTGACAATTGCTGCTGACAAGACTTCACCTACAGCTGGGACTGGAGGAAACGAAAACTGGTGAAGGATGAAAGCGTCTCCACACCACCCAGCTATAGCTGGGCAGCCTCCAGCTTCAGCTCAGCCCTTCGTGCAGCCACTCCTGATGAGAGGTATCATGCCACGCTGCTTCTCACTTCAAAGAACACAACCATAAGGAGAACTATTAAAGCAATTTAAAAAATTATCTTTAAGATGCAATCTACCCAGAGATGAATGGGGAAAATTATCAAGCTGCAGATTTTTATGTTGTTTTTTTTCTTTAAGGCAATAACTGGCTGAACATTTCTTCTAAGTAGTTACCTACAGTAACTTTTACCTTACCAAAATGAAAGACTAGAGGTATCATTTTTTCACATTGTGGGCCAAATCTTCCATACCATATCTCATATTAATAGTAACATCTATACTCACTAACCCTTTTCCTGTTCATTTCGTAATCCCATAAATACCTCTGTAGCAGCTCATGCAACTGTTTACATAGAAAAGCGTGATTTATGTTTTTCTCAAAGCGGTGAAGGCAGCAGTTCAGCAGCCTGAAGTGAGCAGAGCCAGCCCCAGGTTACCAGGCGGCTGTCTGAAACTGCCTCCTCAAATTCTTGGTGGAGAACAAGATGTAACATCAATACCCTTGCCTCAATTTATTTGCATCTGCATATCCGGAATCCTTTATCCTTCCTCTTCTGCTCTGTTGTCCCGTCTATGATATGGGTATTATGCCACACTCACCGGGCAACAGGCTCTGAGACATCAGCTACTGGGCTGAAGTCATGCATCAACTAGACTTTCTCAAATCCTTCGAATATTAGTGCATTCCTGTATTTTTGCACACAATGTACAATCCATGTCTATTATTATTATTATTATCATTATTATGCCGTCAGCCACCTCGAGCTCTTTCCGACGGGACTCAAACATGCGTGCTGGTCCCTGTTATAAACACCTTTAAAGATGCAACAGGAACAGAAGAACCTCAAAGCCAACAGATCTCTTTCAAGGAAAGCTTTTTTGGTTTGACTGTTGATCCTGAAGAGGGACACAGGGGTTTAGCTTGCGTATCGGAACTTCAGGGTGTGATGCTCTCTTCTTCGCAGGTTCAGGCTTAAGCCACGTAGTTGATTCAATCAAGACAGTTAACTGACATGGAAAATTTCATATATTAGCTCTCATAAAGGGTTAAAAAATACATTAAAAAAAAAATCAATATTTTAAAATTCCTTTTCAATTTATATTTCTTGGGAGGCAGAGGAAGGGGGGAAATACCACCAGAAAATAATAGGTTTACTTTTTTTTGAGATGATGCATCTGTCACCAAATACTTAAAAAGAAATCTTGGTTCATATTTGTAATAACAAGGGATTATCAGAGTCCTTAATTTAGTGTTGAAGTCTGGAATAAAGTTTTGTCCCTTGAACGAGGTGCAGCCTAATCCCTGTGTGTGACCGCATTTAAGAGCGAGAGGGAGGTGTGCGGAGGGTGGGGAGAAAAGAACTTTTATTGAAGACAACGCTTCAGGCAGCCCCGGAGCAGTGTGGATCCAGTTTGAAAAGAATTGGCAACCCTAAAACTTTTTGATAAGATAAAAATTCATTGATGTTGGCTCGCACTAGGCCCACTTCAACTCTGCACTTGTCCTCTGTGTTTCCTTGGCATATCTGTTCCTTTCCTCTATCTGCTTTAGCATAACTTTATTTTTCTCTTTTATCTTTAGCTAACTGCACCCAGGGACTGGAGGGATTGATTTTTTGTTTTGACTTATTGTTTGAAGATCTGTAACTCAAAGCAGCTTCTTGCGCCTCTGATGTCTAAGCCTGAGCTGTATAAAAGGTAAAGCTCATCCTGTGTACCGAACTGAGCGGGAATACCATTTTATAATCAGTCATCTGTGTTTTATTTTGCCTTTTTGGGAGGAAAACTATTTTAAGACTTTATAGGCAATAACACTTTAAATAAATATTCTCATGGCAGATACTACACATGCCAGTTCTCTTTTTAAAGACAGTCAGCTATTGCTCACCACTCAGGGGAAGAAAAAAACCTAAAGTTCCTAATTAAAGGAGGCCATTATACACAAGAAGATATTTTGAGCATCACGTCACACTACCGACAGCCTACTGCAGCCAAAATGTTACCATGCAAATCGGAAAACGCTCTCGCTCGGAGATGTGCTACCACGAGGCCAGCCTAAATCCCCGCTGGGAGGGGGGCAAGAGATGCGAGACGGCTCATTGATGCTGTTCCTAAGCAGCGATCCCTCACTGCCGTGTCGATACCACCCCGTCCCGAGACACAGAGGAGGATTTTTATGTTTCCTCCGCCGTCTGAGGGACAAACTCGGGAGATTTCTCCTTTTCCCAGGCCATTCTTCCCTCCCTGCCGCCAAAAACGCCGCTGGGCTGTTTTAAACAAGCAGCTCTTCGGGACGCAGCGCCCGGGTTTCTCACTGCACGTAGGCATTTCTGTATCATAGAAAGCCGATAGCCACGGCACACACCCACTTTGTTTACCATCGCCCGTCTCCGCTATTCCCTGAAGTTACGCAGCTTGCTGAAATATGGTTACATATGCAAACATTATCTCCCAATTGTAACCTCATTTTCTGCTCTGCTGGACAGCGTGACCAGCATTTGTCATCTTGCCGCCCCCGCCCGCCACATCATTCATGTGTCTATAATTGTCATCAAGATGTGGCATGTCAGCAGGACTCCCGCGTCCGCTGCTCCCCATCTCCACGCAGTCACTCAGGTAACAAACCCATAATCTCGCCCTGTTTTCATGATGGTTGAATTACACATAATTGTTTCTGCACAGTGATTGATTTCTGCCTGAATAGAGACCTCTGCCTTTTTTCAATGCGAGCGAGTGGCAGCCAAGTCTCTCCATCTAGGAGGAGGCAGCAGCCTTTGAAGAGATCAAAGCCAAGGCCGCGAGCAGTTGTGCGCCCTGGGAATATGGAAAGCCTTTATGCTCTCAACCCCATTTCCAACATCATGTTGGATTGCAGCTGCATTACATTCTGCCAGCATTCTTAATGCTTTTAGTATTGACTCTGACATCACCGATAGCTGTTTTAAAGTAACAAAAGCTGAAGGATGACTTATTTTCACAACTCCGTAATTGGAACATGCAAAGTTAGGGGAAGGGAGCATTTGTTTTTAATCTGAGATACAAAAGAAAGCACAGAAAATTATATAAGTTCCCTGAAATTAAAAACACGTTTTTCATATGGAAAGAACAGAGGGGGCATTTTTATAGCCTAGACCACACAAAATGAACTGATTATGCACATGCTTTTTCAAGCCTAAGGGCTGAAGTAAAAATACGACTGGGCAAGCGACTCCAATTGGGAAAAAATATTTCGACTCGCAGTACGTTTAGTGACTTTTAGCACCTGATGCAAGGCAAAAAATAATGCAGGTGCCCAGGCTGTTGCCTTCCCTCTGCAGCTCCTTGTAGCAAACCGATAGTGGTTCACTAACCCTAAAGCAGACGCACGGCAAACGAACACTAAATCCCTATTAATTATCTAAAAGGATAAATAACGATCTAAAAGCATAAAACACCACAAAGCTTCCACTAAGACTCCCTCTCCTCCAGACAGACAACTCTTAGGCTGCCTTAAAACTAGTCTTGCCACAATATTGTTTTGAGGGGGCATCCAATGCTCCCACGCTCCTCCTCTCCACTCATCTGGCTTCGCTAGTGAAAACAAAAGTAAATCTCTATCAAGAATAAGGATAAGGGGGATGTAAAAAGCGGGAAGCAGGGAGGGCGCAGCAGCAGAACCACTCGGTGCCCGTGCGCTGGCCAGTCCGAGCACCACTGCTACTTCGACAAATATTTTTATTCGTGCTAAAAACCACTGAATAGGAGCTTTTAAGAGCAGTAATTTTGAAATATGGTAGCTGCCACTACAGCGTGCAGAGCGGTGAGGAAGAATGTGCAAATAAAGCATAAGCTGTAAAGAATTAAACATTATAAGCTGTAAAGAATTAAACATTATGAGCACCCATGTATTAGCAATAAAAATAATTTCCTCTTAGCCGTATCGTTTTTCTTCTGCTGTTCTAACACTCCTTTTTTCCCTGTAGTCATTAAAACCCTGACTCAAAGACAACAGCAAAGGGATCTGCCCTCCCTCCCTGTGGACACAGAGCTTATGTCCCTGTCATTTCAAGGCTGGGAAACTGTCTTGTTTCTACTTTGACTGTTCCCTAACACACACAAACCATACTGAGGCTGAAACTAGAGCCAAATGGAGCAAGCTCTTTACCAAGATGTAAAAGCTTATGGTTTTTTAGTGGTATTAATACATTAGTCTTTGCTGTATTAATCCAAGGTTTGGGGGTTCCCTCGCCCCTATGCTCCTGCCATCCCCAGCAAATTTACTGCTTCCTTTGCACAGCCTGCTTGCTTAAATCAGGACTAATTCTTTGCGGCTCTGGTGTCCACTTTGATAACCAGAGGGATGCTCATAAAGCAACACTGGGGACAGAGTGGCAAGACACAGAGAGCTGGAGCAGTCACTGTAAATAGAGGTATCTGCTGCCATGTTGGCAGGGCAGCTAATTTAACTTCTGCCTATCCCAAAAGGAGCCTCAAGTATCTGGAAATGAATGTCAGCCTCTAGAAACTGAGCAAACAACATGTGTAGCATTGCAAAGCTCTCCAAAACACCACTACGAAGAAACAGCGGCAGAGGAGTCACTTTTATATGATGCTGCAACCCTGCCTTTCAGCATCAAACCATTACTGTGATGAAAATGTCTGTTCTACTGTAATTACCGCTTATTTCCCCTTGCAGGGACTTTCAAGTTCATTTGCAGAGGGCTCACTTGCTACTTGACACTTTTGCCTGAACGCTCGCTACTTGTTTTTCGCAGCTATTCACTGAACTTTAAGAGACATCACCCAGCCCAAAGGAGGCACATGAAGTCAGTTGGCCAGATTTTTGTCCTGCGCAGCCCACCACATTTACCTGCACGGGCAGCTCTGAGTGCCCTAGCAAAGGCACAACTTCTCCTCACGCAGGATTTTTGGTGACCTCATTAGGAAGAGCCAGAGGACTCGACAACAAACCTCACCAGTTCCTTCAGTGCTGATCCCTGTAAAGCAATGACCTGCATGACTGCAACAAACTGAGTTTTAGGTTGGGCTGTGGTGCTGGGGGATATACGGTCTCCAGCTGTGCCAGTCATGTATAAGCTGCAGCTACAGGGCTGCGAAGAAAAAAGAAAACACCAGGGTAACCCCAGGGAGGCGATGCCACCAGGGCATGATGCTCAAGAAACACAGAGCTGGGCTGCAGAGAGCGCAGCCTGAGCACACATTAAAGCAGCAGGTTTTTCAGGATGCTCGGGAAGAAATTGAAAGCCTCCAGCTTCAAACCAGCCACCACCCCCTTGCAAACCACTCTTCCCACCAGAGGCTGCTGAGGCGCAGGGCACGGACATGGCTGAGGCCACGGCGGGTGCCCACCGCGGCTGGAAAAGGGAGACAGGTGTCATCGCTGCTGAGATGCCATCCCAAAAAAGCTGCTTTGAGAAGCAGCTGAGCAAGGTCCTCCCAGCCCCATGGTAAATGACAAAAGCCGCACCACGCCGGTGCCCTGGGGACCTGGCTGAGAGGCCTTGGTTATGGGTTCCCAGTGCATTGAGTGCAAGAGCCATGAATTAATGGTGGCTTCCCAAGGGATGGAGCGCATCATGCTAGTTATCTAACTGCGTTTGCACTGAATTTCTGAGATAGGGACGGGGACAAGAGTGGGGGCGTGCAAATAATGATGCTGAGGGCTGAGCCCGCTACTCCTGTGGAGGGAGAGCAAACTGAAAACAGAGTGGGAAAAATACACGTGCTGCTGCGATGGCAGGGAGGGAAAACGAGAAAAAGCCTGATTTCCGACAAAAAGTTTTTAAAGTAATTTTCTTAAGTCCCTCCTTGCTTTTACTCAGAAACTTCAGCGTGATGGTTTGGTCCTTAATTGAAAGGCTGGCTATGAAACACAGCCACAGCCAGCACGGACACCACATTCTTCTTATAGGCACTGGCTTTAATCCTCTCATCATGCACATCCCAGTTTTTACTTTCTCAGACTCCTGGTTCGTTTTCGTAAAAAAACCCCAAAAAAACGTATCTGTAGAGGCGAGCTGTCTTCCAGGTGGGTTCCTGAAGCGAACTCGGAAAACGTGTATTTTGTTCCCACCTCTGCCACCACCTCCCTCCAAGTCTCTGAGCAAATGTTGCTTTTTCAAGTCCTCCTTTGCAGAAGCCTCTTCCCACACTGTGCCTCTGCTTTTGGGAGCAGCGTGAGGGGAGGCAGAGGACATGACCCCCCCTCCCCAGTGCCAGCGTGGGCGCCTTGGATACCCCCCGGGAATCTGCCGGCAGCCACCGACGCGCTGCAATTTCCACGGGTCACGTCCTCACGCTAGACTCTACGTCGGGTAATTATACACAGAATTTACCTATTTCATGCTTAATTGCACGGGAACAAACTTTTGCTCCACCCCCAAAACAGCTATAACCTACCAGCAGCACTTGCATTACTACAGGCAGCTTTCCCAGTCCCGGCTTAACTCCCGAGGCTCAAATCTCAGCCACTGTCTTAAAGAGCCACCCCCTCCTGGGATAAAGCACAGAGCCCAGCAGAGGAGAGGGGATAAAGGTAATATGAAAAAGGCCAACGTCAGCCCATGGGTGAAATGCTGCCTCCAGATGAAAAATGCAAGACCCATCCATAGCCTCTTCTGCTGCCTGAATCTGAAAAAATGCTTTGTCCAGTAGACGTTGGCCAGAAAGATTAATTTAATGGAGGGGGGCATTTTTTTGTGCAGTGAGCAAAACTCTTTAACTAACTTAATGTATTTACTAAGAGTCTTGGAGCTAGAGCTTGGAAGACAAGCTCCCCTCTGAAATCTCTTTCTCCTAAAAGTCTGCCCGTGCCTCAAACACAAGGGTTTCTGAACTGGCCTTTATTAAACCACACTTCCCAACTGTATATTTATTGTTCTCTCCCATTAGCCTATAATATTCTCATTCACACGCATACCCCTGGAAAGAAAAAGGAAGTAAAGGAAGGATTTAAAGCTGCAAATGCAGAGGTAAAGCCTTCTACACAAGTTGTTTTGGGAGGACCCTTGAATTAAAAATGTTTCACGCAAAACAGCATTTTGACCAGCTCTCCTTGAGTCTCTTAATATTTCCTTATTACAAAGTATGAAGTCATCTTTCACAGGTCACTCCAATAAGAAGCTTAATAGTTGCCAGTGTAAAAAAAAAAAAAAGAACCAAATCATTTTGCAATAGTGCTGTCAAACTGTCTCAGGAGTTGCCTCACAAATTAGCATTTTTTTACGCTTCTCCTATTCCAAGTTTTCCTTCTGAAGATTTACATCTAAAACAGGATCTCTGCACTATTATCTTAGAAATATCCTCAAAATAACTGTGAGAGAGAAAAAAAAAAAAAAAGTCTCAACAAAACAAGAAAAATCCGCACACTTAAAAGCTAAGCTTTTTAAAGTTTTATTTCTTTTTTCCTTTCAATCCTGCACAGCTTCCTTCTCTCCCTACACCCGGGGTATTTAAGACATGAAATAATGCATGAGAGAGAAAGTTTTGAGTAACGAATTTTCCAAATCCAACATGCTCGGTTCAAACTTACTTTTTAAGCTGAATTTCGGTTGCGTGCAGGAGGAAACCGGGCAGCAAAGGACAGACACAAACACAACCCAGCGTGCCAGTGTGGGAGGGCAGCGAGACAAAAAGCTTTAGGGGCGTTCTCCAAGGTAAATATCCTCAAATATCCTCAAAAGCTCTCCCAGTACCAGGTTTGCTAAGCTCACTTTTCCTTTCTCTCCGTGTCGGTCCCCAGCAGCCTGCAGGGGACCTGGGCACGCTGCAGCCCGTCCCACCGCCCCGGGCTCCTACCCCTGACCCTTACCCACCTGCTCCCAAAAGCTCCTCAAGAGGCTGAACTTGCATGTGTGTTTATATCTGGAAGAGGAGGACCCGCACGTGAACCATCTTTACTCTTCGCAGGGATTAATTCGGGTGCAGACGTTTAAATCAGTCTCCCTCAGTTCGGAGGGGTCCCTGCATTGTGTGAAGCCCGTCTACTCTCCTGCTTCACCTCAATTTTTCTGTAACAGGGGTTTCTTCAGTTTAAGAAGCAGAAACGCTGCCAAGCAGGCTGGAAGGAGCAGCGCACGATGAAACAAGCTGCCACAAACCCTCAATGGCAGAGAGGGCACGGATGTGAGAAGGAAGCCGCTTCGTGAAAAATTGAATTTGGAAAGCTGCGAGGGGGAAAGACGCGCTACGGCGCTGTTTTGTGGAATGGCTGTTCCGGGATGTAACACAGGTCAGAAGTGGGAATCCCGCTCACCGTGGGGGTACACTGGCGCTATGCAAAACTGCGATGAAGGCAGTATGGGATTGGGGATGGGCGGATAGAGCACAGCCAAAAACACAATTACCATTTGTAACTGCAGCTTCCTAAACCTGATACAGCACCAGTCAAACTTCAGAAACTAGACACCCTACACAAATCACTGGATTGTGGCGTTTTAACAAAGTAAACACATTTGCACCGCTGGACGTAGTTTATCTGCATTTTAGCACATCGCCAGGGAAAAGGCCTTCTCCCCAAGTAGCATCTGCATTTGACAAGTGTTGACACCTTTAATCGTCACCTCCATGTTGTACTTTTTTCATGCCATACAAAGCTTGCCAATGTGAGATTTAGGGGGGATGAAGAAAGATCAAGGCAAGATGATACGCCAAAACTGCGGGGAGACAATGGACGTTCACAAAGATAAATCTCTGAGGCAGTTTTCAAATACAGAAAGAGGCAGAAAATTGAAGAATTAGAGTCTTGTAGCACAGCTAAGTGACCAGTTACTGGGACAGAGCGTTGGCTCTGAGCAGCCGGTGTCACTAGGACCCCAACCCAGAAATACAGGGCCTAAAGGAACAGCTTTGTAGGGCTCACAACTTTCCACCTCTGAGGCGACAAAACTGCCCAACAAAAGCCCCATGTTCACCTTCTCTGTTTTTCTGGACGTATGTTGCAAATCAGCCCATTTCCAGAATGATTTTCTTCGGACAACCCCTGCGTCCCCATCCAGAGCTCCGTTCAAAGCAGCCAAGGGGGGAGCCGAGCTGCGCCCAGCTCTGTTGGAAGCACCAGCACTTTCACAAGGTACTTCATGGCAAACACGTGCACGGAATCACAGGCTCTGAAGGGACTTCTCCCCCGTGCACCAGGCCTGGTGAAGCAGACCAGCCTGCTGACTTGCGCGGTGCTGTTTGAAGCACAGGGCTACAGTGCTGAAAGGGCTTGGACAGACAGACGCCTTTGGGAATTAACTGCTCTCTGGCTTGCCCAGTAATTCCCAACCAAAGCGATTCTCTGTTTTACGTGTTACAGCTGGTGACAACAGTACGCTTACTTTTTAAGCTAAACTGCCCGTTTTATAAATGTTCAATCGAAGCCTCGTAACTTTACATTCGTAATTTGTGCTGACAAAGCTCATTCTATTGATTTTACGCCTCAATTTCACCTATACCCACAGCCACTTAAAGAAAATAAACAAAGATCTAGTCGACTTCTCAGCCCCATGAAAATGCTCTTCTACACGAGGGATTTGGTACCTCCGAAGATCACGGGCAAAGATATTCTAGGTCCTTCATCCCAAGCTGAAGCATCAGCGAGCAACACCACTGCCAGAAGCCAGGGAAGGCACGTACTTCTCAGGCAGTTCAGACCACTTTTCTTCCCCTTTAGGAGAACAGGCAATCCCTGGCTGATTAGCACAGTTGGCACACATGTTAACTCCCTCCTGCACTTTCAGCTCAATCCAAAGATTCAATGAATACGTTTTTATTTAAGTGCTCAATCACTTTCTTGCTGAGAGGACAGATTCCTTTGAAGTGGGAAACCCAAACTAAATAAACATATCCACGAGATCCGAGTCTCGAAATAGAAGCCATTGGGTTGCTAGATTAACTTATTCTGAATGCAATTTTCTTAAGTGAATCTAACGCTTACGAAGGGCCGGAGTGACAGAGACACTAATCCCCGGCTGCCTGGGCAGGAGCAGCACGCCAAGCAGCTGCGCCGCCATCCCCCAGCGTCCCGCAAGAAGGGACCAAACCCCACGGCCAGATGAGAACGGCCTTCACGCCAAACATGCCTTACGGCCAAAAGCAGCTCAGCCACGACTGCCTGCCAGCCAAGACAGGGGCAGTAAATGGGAGTCAGCGCACAAACCTCAGGATGCGAAATGTTCAGCGCCCGTATTAAAGGATGCTCTCACACGTTGTGTCATCTCCTGAGAGACACAGACGGTGTTTTACTACTAGCAAAAAAACCCACGTGCTTTAAAGGGATTTCAGAAATATTACACCCGCAGTAAAAGGCTTTTGTGAGGGTTATTTCCTTCCCGTATCAGAAGGAGTTTTCCCTAACTATAAACAGAAGTTAAGTACTTGGGAAGAGCCAGGCCTGCAATACCCAGGCTTTTCGATGCCTGTAGCCATGCAGTGCTGCAAGTATCTAGGAAAAGTCTTTTCCTTTTTTGATGCCTGAACCTGTGGAGCTTCACGCTTTCTTCTTGAGCCATATCCTCCCTGGCACTTGCAGCCTGTAACAAGCTATTAACATTTTTTCTGCCTGGTATTAAGTTGGAGAAGAGGTGGCAGAGCACCAAAACAACAGGAATGACATCTTGCTTTTAAACCGCCTTAAAACGAAGTGGCAGCTCCACCTTTTACAGTTTATATTGAATTAGCTCCTAGATACATAGGAAAAAAGCAGATTTAGGACATGAGCATACACACATATTGATACACAAATTCATAATGGGTGGGGTTTTTCATTACGCTGTCCGTGCAACGCATTTCTTCAGGCACAGACCTGGGGTTGCAGGAGGAAGAAAGAGATGTGCAACAGGACCACAGCTGCCTACGGCCCTCAGAGCATCCTGCTCCGATGCCAACTCAGGAATTACTGCAAAGCTTTCTGACGGGTGAAACGGGAGTGCGAGCTGAGGCCCAACATCTGTGCTGCAAAGCCCATTTCATTTTGGGCCTGGGAGCTTTCAGCTGATCAAGGCTTCCAGCAAGTGCCTGCAATCGCACAGTCAGCAGAAGCCAGCTCTCAGGAAGAGGCAATATTATGAAAAATCAGGTTCGTGTCCTTCTGCAGCCGGATATGCTAGCTCTAACACTCCCATACATTCCCCTAGGGGTCCCAAAAATTCCTCACAAGCAAGTGAACCAGCCTGCTTTCAGACAGACAGCAAGATGCAGCTAGGGAAATAAACCCCTCTTACTGAGGCTCTGTAGCCACTCGTTCTTGCTGTTTTTACCCTCATCCTTCCTCCTGTCCATATTATCTGCAAGATTTTTCCTGAAACGTTAGCTCTTCAAGACAGGACCTATGTCCATACCCCATGCCACGCAGAAGCACACGAGGAATACCCAAAACTTGGGCAAAGTAGGGAGGTCCTGCATATAGACATTGTTCCTTGCATTCAAACTCTTCCAGCAGAATTCCTCATCATTTGCCAATGGATATGCTATGTTTTGCAAGCTTCTGTAAGGTGTTTATATATTGTACCCTCCAACCTATTTAACACCTCCAGCTGCTATAAAGAGACAGTTTAACCACAAAGAAATAAACCCAGACCCCAAGAACAGATAAGAACAGACAAAAGGGAGGCTGCAGACATCCTCTACGTTCCCACAGAAAGTTTAATTCATTGGGAAAAAGAGAGGAACAAAGACAAAATTATTTTCTGGATGAATTTAAGACAGAGAAGTTTCATCTTCAGTCACCTCCTTTGTCCTCACATTCCCAACACACGGACAAGAAAGGTTTGCTACTTCAAAACTGGTCTTGTTAATGAGAAGGTAAGGAAAAACCCACACGTGTCAGAAAACAAACGTCTGTCTCGATCTCCCATCTTCAGTACCGTCAGGATGCTGAGAAACCACCAAAAGATATCTCGAGCAGACAGGATGCACGTTCACCAGGTGTCACTGCGGTTTTAGTACCACCATGTGCCACTTCTCCTGCAGCCTCCCAAACAAACTGCTTCGCTTTTTCACTTACTCACCCATCTGATAAGAATACCTACTGCAGTGCGAGGGCTGTAGCTGAACTTGTAATTAACACTCTCCCGCCCCTACAAATCCGACTTGTAAAAGGCAAATTGGTTGCCAGTAAAGTAAAAAACACCTAAAAATAAAATAAATAAATAAATAAATAAGGAGTAGGAGTAGAGGAGACCACTCTAACAACAGCAGATTTAGGAAAATTTGAAATCCTCCTCGTGCATCCTCTCCCCTCCAAAGGCTGCACTGAAATTACACTACAGTTTTCTCCTTTTAACGCTTATTAGACAAGTTGTGTCTGACTAGAGATTTGTATTTTTAATTTTACAGAGCAAAAATGTAAAGCGTTTGCCTTTTTTAAAAAAAAAAACAAAACAAAACGGCCTTTTCTTTCCTACATACGTTGGTGAAGGTAACTTTTTTCCCACTCCAAGAAAGCTTTGCTCTCTCTGCACCGGCGTAGCAAGCTGAGGCCACCTCCATCAGAGATGGTCCTGGGTCTGGCTGCCTTTCCCCTGGGGTGCATCCCTTGGGTCCTTCCAAGGGTTTGTGCCGGGAGGAAAAAAGATTCAGCGCCCCAGGGCGGCTTTTTAATCCTGCCTAACACCTCCAGGCAACAGATGCATTAACAAGAAGCGGCTTTGTCATGCAAATGGCAGGGCGAAGGTACACACCGCAGGGCTGCTCCCCGCACAAACGGCGGGGGGCTGACACCCCAGGGGACACCTCCACCTCCAGGCCTTGCTGATCTCGGCTGCTCCTTGCCCCCCAGGCTTGGCACAACCCCCCCCGAAACCGGGAGCAAAAGCAAAGCCGGGGGGCAGCGGTTGGGACCCCGCAAAGGTGAGCGGGCAGCAATGCAGGCAGCGGCGCCCCGGTTCGCCGTGAGGCGGGCGAGCGTGTCACCTCCGGGATGCGGCGTTTTGATCTCACGCGCATTAAAACCCGGCTGTCAGCTCGGGGACTGACAGAGATTACAGTTCAATTAAACAGAAAAAAAATTATTTAATAACTCAAGCGTGTAGCCTTGTGGTTAAACTGAAAGAACTCCAGGCTTATGTCAACATCGCAGCCCTGCAACAGCACTGTTTTGCCGAAACGGCGGTGCTCCTCTAACATGCAAGAGCAACACTGAACCACATTAGCCCCGCACATGTTCGGCAGGCAGCTTTACGACCAGAAAGCAGATGTATTTTTCCCCCTTCTCCCCTGCAATGTACCCGTGTAGGACGGGTCCTAAAGCACCTGAGCAGGCAGCCTCTGCAAGAAGCTGATATTCCGGGGCATCGATGTGAGATCAGCAAAGAGCAGCAGCCCCACGGCACGCATACACGGAGAAAATCCTCAGTGAACAATTAAGCTGCATTTTGTTGTTCAGACCAGCACTAGGGACTTTCTTAGGAAGGTAACGTGGGAAAGAGGGGCTAAAGAAAAGGCTGAAGTTTCCCTGTCCTCAAAAACCGGACAGGTTTGAGACTCAGTGCCCTCTCGAGAAGCTGCATCCTTCTCCCCACGATTCATCCGAACTGAAGTTTTCTGTAGAGCAGTGTTTGCAACAACAAATATCAACAGACAGCGGTCATCATACCTCACCCTAAATGGCTATAGGCCTCTGAACTGTAATTTATACACAAACAAGCTCCTTTTCAAAAACAGAGCTATAGAAAGCAATATATTGCAGGAATTTTGCATCTTTCGAACACAAACGGTGACATATAAAAGGGTAGATCTGCGTGTTTCCCAGTGCCAAACCACCCTGTCATTCTGAATCCGAACATCCAGTTATCTAACATGCTTTTCTACTGTCAAATTACCAACACAGATTAGGCTCCCTCTGTTTTGTTTTTGAAGTCAAAAGCCACAATCCTGAAGAAAAATAAGAACGTCAGAGAGTAAAATAATGCCAGTTGTTTGACAGAGACCGCCAAGTAAAAATCTAAGAGGCACTAAGACAGAAAACTGCTTTATCACAGGGAAATAATGGCATCCAACTTTTTGTATCACAGCACACACAACTGCAGCGGCATCTTTTTCAACAGGATGCCCACAAGCAAATTTGTTTCCCGCTCCACTCCAGGTCCCACTTTTCCACAGCACATTTTAACATTGCCTCCCCACCACTCTACACGTATACCAAAAGGCTTACAAAACCAAATGTGAATTGACTAATTAAAAGTACATTAAAATCCATCAAACGTGCATCTACACCAATGGAAACAGAGGGATCAGCCTGGAAGTATCAGTGACCGCCACAACATAAAAGAAAGCTGAAACTACTGTGTCACGGTTGATATTAATTCCTCAACAACCATTTCACAATTTGTGGCTGAAAATACGGAATATGTTTCAAAGCAATACACCCAGATACATAAAGCCTTCACACAGAGAAGTGATGGCAGAAATAAATACCAATCAGCAAAGAGCAACGCCATATATGAAGGCAAAAAAAAAAAAATCCAATCTTTTCATCTTACTGACAAGCGACTTCAGCAGTTCTGCTTCCCGCCCTTGATTTTCCTCAACAAATGAAGAGTTCAAGCCAGAAAAATCACATCTGTCCCAGTCACTACAAAGACGGCATTTGCATCATTCCACCATACATTATCCTACAGTCGTAAACCAGGGCTCCCCCCAGCAAAGCCCCCAGCCCTGTTCAAAGGATGTCAGACGCTGCAGACGTTAATCTCAGCTTTTCCACCACGACTGCTACCAACACCTCTAAGAGCTCTCAAACTCCACTGGACGAAGGCTTTGAACAGCAGAAGTGCAACCTTCACCGTAAGTGAAGCTACCTAAAAAACCCTGGCGTGAACACGCACTGCAGACCAAACAGGAGAAAACCCAGCTCGCCAAAACTGGTTTTTGGAAGAGATAACTCACTGTTCTGGGGATGGGTGGCGACAGAGATCCATTAGGCATGTACGGGTCGTTATTCATATTTGGCATCATGATATACCCAGAATAACCAGAGTACGATGGTCCCTTGCTGTATAAGCCACTGTCTGGATGCTTTCCTATGGAAGAGGAAACAATGATTACATTATTCCCCACATACACATTTCTTTTAAAGTAAAGCACTTAAACAGGTACTGTGCATTCATAAAAATGTTCTGCATGCAAACGTGTCCTTACTCATGGAAATTACCTGTAACAGAAAGTGATCCCCAGCAATTTGCAATAACATTTTTTTAAGAAGAGTTAATTCTTAAAGGACCAAGTACTCTCAGTGTGTAGTTTATGCTTAAAAAATGCAATAGCCTCAGAGTAATCAGTTTATTTTGCTAGTCCCTGTTCAAATCAAGGCAGAAACATCAGCAATGGCATCACATTTCTCAAGCAGCAGTTTTCCCCCATTTTATACATCCCTCTAGGATGTGTGGTTTCACAAGTATTGCTAGGACAGGTTCCCAACAGCACTGTTAGGAAAGGGAGGAACAGGACAGTGATAACTAGATATAATCATTTCCTTCTCTTGCTGAGCCACTGTGTACAGCAAACAATTAATTCTTGCCACGCTCACCGGGAACAATTAGAGGGCAGGAGCTGACTTGGAAGGAGACCCTAACGATTTGGGGGGGCTGTTGAACACACACAGCACTACAGTCAAGAGGGAAGCCAAGTGAATGAGGCTATTTTGTAGGAAAATAAAGAATTTGGGTCCAGGTCCTGCAAAAACGGGTGAATAGGTCTCCCATGTACATGACCGTTGACAATGATACTACTCAAAGGTGAGGTTTTAAGAGGATTCAAGGCTGAGAAGAAAACCATACAGAAGGGATCTCCTCCCTCTCGCTGCCAAAATGCTATGAGCATGGCCACTATTGCTTTTAGGCTGTTTAATGACCAGTCTGGAGAACGATCACCACAGAGTCCTGGAAAGCACCAGAACTGAACTGTGTCTGTCTTTACATGGAATCTATGATCTGGTTTAGTTCGTGATGATAATTTTAAACATAATCTCCCATCCTTGACAGCACAGATTCTTTGTGTGTGTGTCCAGCTTCCCAACTGATATTCAACAAACTCTGTTATTTCCTCTGTCCTCCTTAATCAAAATTAACCAGCTGGTACACTAAAAAAAAAATAAAAAATCAAGAGGTCTGTTCATGCTTAGATTTGGAAGCATAGATTTAAGCGACAGACTTTGGCTATGGGGAAAAAAGCAATGAGTTTCTGAACATGCACAACTCGGCTGTGTTGTATGAGTGAAGAGATAGATGTCTTTAAGCTGATATCCTAAAAATAGTTATTTCTTCAGTGAAGATCCATTTGGCCTACTTATCAGTTTCTAAACAACTGAAATACCATTTGGTCACTCAAGATAAACGTGCATCTCCTTTTTAAATGCGTTTTGATAGAACCCTGGCATCCCCCTTCCCCAAAAGGTACTAAATTTATGTTTAAAAACAAACAAAACAAACAAAACAAACAAGCTCCAGTCTGAGGACCGTGTGAAGGTTCACAGCGGGACTAAGCGGGACAATATCGCAAGACAGGACCATGCGCTTCTCACCTTCCTCAGGGTGCTCTCTGCCTTTATCATGGTAGGAATCCTGCGCTTGGGTCTGCCTGGAAACCTGACCGCAGGGAATCCAGCACCAGAAAAGAAGAAGAAAAAGAAGAAACGTCATTGTATGGATGCTCATTTATTAATCACAGTGCTACAGCTTCTTGTAGAAATAAAAAAGTTACAGCAAGAGATAAGCATCTCTCTTTTCCCTCTTAAGTCACTTGGAAGGCAACATACTAGAAACATTTGTGTAAATGATCACCTTATGAAAACACTAGTAACTATGGGGCTTTGCAAAGCATTTCTAGCAGAAGTGTTCTGCATTAATGAAAGGGGCTTTTTTTTCCTGGAAAATATTTGGAGCTTCGGCAGCCAAAACAAAAATAATAATGAAAATCAGGTTGCATCATTACCAGATCTTTAGGGAAATAAAAAAAGAAAAAAAAAAAAAAAGCAGGTTCTCCGCTCACCCTGAAGTTCTTTTAGCGTCGGGAATTTCTTCCCAGTTTTATGCAAATCCCTTAAAGAGTTTACGGTTAATGCTCCAACCCAGCTGATTTACCGACGAAATTTCACGGTTGCTTGAGGTCTAACACCACCGCACCGTCGGGGGACTCGCGGGAACTTTCTGGTCCCGGGCCGAAGAGCGGAGGGGGCCGCCCCCCAAAGCCCGTGCCTGGGAGCGGAGGGGCGCGGAGCCCGCCCGGCTCTGCCCGCTGCCCCTCCGCAAACGGCAATTGGTGTGGGATGACTTTTTTTTGAGGGGGGGGAATTCGTTAAACAGGAGTTTCCCCGGTGCCCCGCCGAGGCTCCCTCCCTCGCTCCCTCCCTCCCGGCGGCGTCCGGAGCCCGGCGGCATCCCGCGCCCCCGCGGCCGCTCCGCGCTGCCCCGCGGAGCCCCCGCGGCCGCGCACCTCGTGCCCGTTGGCGCCGGGGGCGATCTCAGACTCGTTAACGAGGGAGGACTTGATGTCGGCCAGGTCGCCCTCCTCCTCGGGGTGGCTGATCTCGGCGAAGATCTTTTCCTTCTGGGGATCCCCTTCGTCCTTGAAGGGGATCATCTCGTCGGTAGCGCAGAGCTCCGGGTCCCCCCCACCGCCCCCGGCCCCCGGCAGCTGCGGCATCCTCACGGCAGCGCGGCTTCTGCTGCGGCCGCCGGCCCGCCGCGGGAAGGGGAGCGGGAGCGGGAGGAGCAGCGGGGGGAGGAGGAGGAGGAGGAGGCACAAGGAGGAGGAGGAGAGCGGAGGAGAAGGAGGAGAGAAGAAGGGGAAAAATCCCGTGAAGTCCTCGGGGGTGCTCTCGGCAGCTGGAGACCCCCTCCCGCCCGCCCGCCCCCTCGGGCTGAGGCACCCCCGCTCCCGCACGGCACCGGCGCCCCGGGAAGCCTCGCTCCGCCGCTCCGCACAGCCGGAATAAGTCAAAATACACCCGCTTGTGTCCCGCCCGCCCCCAGGGCCGGCGCCGGGGCCCGCCCCTCAGAAGCCCCGTCCCCCCCTCAATCCACACCCCCGGGGCCTGGGCTCACCCTGGAGGTGAGGGCAGAGGACCCCGCCCGAGTTTTGCCTCCGAGTGAAGTTGCCGCCACCCGGACCGGCCCGAGTTAAAATGGCTGGGGAGGGGCAGGCAGAAAGAGGGGGAGCCCCGGGGGACGGCGACAGCGCTGCCCGCGGCGCGCACCCACCGCGCCTTTGTCCGCCGCTTCGGCCGCGGCTCCGGGCACGCCTGGGCCCGGCTCGGCGGCACCGCGGGTGGCGGGGAGAAGAAGAAACAGCCCCGGGAGATAAGGGAGAGATGGAGCGGGCGGGGAGGCGTCCCCCCGCTTCCCTCCGCGCCCGCGGGCAGGGAGTAAAGTTGCTCCGCGGAGCCTCCGCGCTCAGCGCCCGGCGCGGGACCGCCTGCCACAGCCGGCGTGCGCGGCGCCCCACGGGGGGCGGCGGTGGGGCGCGGAGCGGCGGCGGCGCAACTTCAGCATCTCGCCCGCCCTCCCCTCCCGCTCTCCCCCCTCCCTCCGCCGTCGGGGCGGGGCGGGGGCGGCGGAGATGAAAGGAGCCGCCGCTGTGACTGACACCGCGCCCGGGTCGGGGGGGCCGGACGGCGGGGGCGGAGGGAGAGGGCCGGGGCCGGCGGAGAAGGGGGGCGCGGGGTGCGGGGCTGCCCCCGGGCAAACTTTGTTCAGGTTGCGCCGAGCAGCCTGTGTGTCTGTCTGTGTCTACATGTACACGGGTGCGTGTTTGTGCGTTCGTGTGCGGCACTCGCCGCATCTCCAAGCAGACACACCTGCTTTTTCTGGGCTGCTTTGTGGAGACTTCCCCTTTTAGGGGGGCGGGAGGGGGGTGTTGCGGCCACATGGCGCTGCTCGGGAAAGGGGAGAGGGGGCAATGTACGAGAATTTGCCCGGACGCTGCCCGCGCTTGCTTCGGACGAAGGGCAGGATTTACACATCGCCATTAAATTCAGCAAGTGCCCGGCTGGAATGTGTAGTAGCCCCCGAGCGACAGGGAGAAAACCAGCTGGGGTGAGCTCTCCCCTGTTTCAGACCGGTAAATGGTGTCAGAGCAGCAGCAGAAATTCACCCCTCGCCCCGTCCCATTCCTTCAGCAGCCGCGCTGCCCCGTTAGCTCCCGGGTGACACGGCATCTCCGCGGTGAAGGGTAAACATAGATTAAAAAGACAAACAAAACAATAACAAAAGCAGGCGCTGCGTTTGGGAAACGTCAGGATCCGCAACTTCTTTTATTTTCTGACTGCGATGGGCGCACATTTTGCAGGAAACAACTTCTCACGATTTTGGCATCGGAAAAGTGTGCTTCGTGCTTTGCATATGCCCCGCGAGGTTGCTAAACCTTCAAGCGCCGGGAGACGGAGAAAGGGGAACATGTGGATGCTCAATCCGTTTTCAGCAGATGCTGGCGGCGGCTCGGCTGCTGGGACCCGGGCGGGCTGAGCCCGGCTCACGGCACCGCCGCTCCCGTCCCTGCATCCTTGCCCACGAACCAGTAATTAAAATCCAGCTGAGAAATGAGACCCGCCAAACCCCGAGAAAAGGGAGCAGGTAGTGGGAAACGGGGGATGGACTTGTCAAGTCGAACAAGCGCGTAAAATATGTAATCGAGAAAGAAAGAAATTAGAAATGTAAACCCTGGGAATGGGCTTAATTGTGCAACGCTCGCCGGATGGAGGGAAAACCCCCTCCCTTCCGAAGGCGGCTGGAGAGAGGATATTGGGAAGCGGCTGTTTGGCACACGGCAACTCGGAGATGGTTTATTCGCGGAGATGCCGCCGCATCCCTCCCGCCTCTCTTCCCTTCTCCGGCGCTGGGCGGGCACCGGGCACTCGGGCCAGGGGAAGGTGCCCCGGTCCGCTTCTTTTCGGAAACTCCCCCTGAGGCTAGCGCCCGAGCGTTGCAGAGCGCTCCCCCCGACGGGGCGGCCCGGCCCGGCCCGGCAGCAGGCAGGGGTCCCCGCCAGAGGAGCCGGCAGCGCGGCCACCCCTCTGTTTCATTACCGGGTGCCTCTGGAAAAGCAGCCTCCCCCCGCCCCTCCGCCATCCCTGCGTCTCCCCCTTCATGTGAGCTGGAGTTTTTCCCAGATCAGTTTTTGGTGGAAGGATTTTGAAGNGGGGGGCGGAGGTGGAGACCGTAATGATTTATGACAAGAGGATAAACTCAGGAAACCTCAACTCCAACGCCAGATTTGACTGCAGACAACACAAAGCTGTAGCTTTACTCGCAGTTCGAGGGGCTGCGGAGGGAGGCACAGCCGTGGAGGGCAAGGCCCGGGGAAGGGAGGGTGACCCGCGGTACCCCCACCCGCCGGGACCGCTGCTTGTCGGCACCGACCCCGCAGCGGCTGCAGCGCGGTTTAGTACCTTAACAGCGTTTATTTTTGCGTTTTAGGTATTGGTTGGTTTGGTTGTTTGTTTTTTTTTCCTTTTCCTTTTCATTTTAGCGGGTTTTTGTTGTTGCTTTGTTTTTGTTTTTTCCATTTTGGACGGTTTTGCATTTTAGCTTTTCTTGGTCGCTTGAGCGGGTTTTGGCATCTTAGCCTTTTTTTCTTTATTTTTTTTCAGCCTTGTGGGGAACCGCACTTTCGCACTCCTCGGTCAGCCCGGCTCGCCCGTCCGCGGGGGGAGAACAGCGACGGGAGACGTGCCGCAGCTCCCGGGGCGGACCGAGCACCAGCGATCGGGGCAGCGGGGCGACCCTCGCAGAGTTCCCGCGGGGGTGATCGGGGAGAAGGGGGAACGGGGCTTCCAAGGAGGACGCCCCCCAGTGCGAAATAAGCGGGGCGGGGCGGGGGGGGAACACACTCGCGTGCAAAGCGCCGTCCGCCGCCGGCGCCCCCTATATAGGGGAGGGCGGGAGCGGGGCGGGGCGGCAGCGGCTTTGATGTCCCGCCGGCGGCCCCTTTCATCCCCCCTCCCCGTCCCCCTCGGGCCCTTTGTGTGACTAAATTTGGCAGGAGCATGGAGGCGCGCCAGGGCGCCCACGTGTGCGCCGAGCTCCCAGCTGAGCGAGCAAGGGTTTTCTTCCGGGTAAGGAGACAGCGGGGGAGATCAAAGAGTTTGGGGAGCTGGAGCCGAAATGTGCGGTGGAAATAAAATAAAAAATAATAGGAAAAAAAAAATAAAAAAAATCCTCCGCCCTGGACGCATGCCAGCCCGGAGGCATGGGCGAGAGGAGGGGAGCGCTGCCTACACGGTGGGGAGGGACCGGCGGGAAGGAGCTGAATTTCTCCGGGAGGGGAAAAAAAAAATAAATATTTTTGCAAGGGGGTTTGCAGTTATTTTTTGAGACGGAAAAAAAAAAAATCAACAAATCCAAACCCCAACCCTTTTGTTTAAAACCACCGGGCTGTGGAGCCAAGCGGGCTGTGCCGGGCAGAGCCGCCCGACGGCACGTCCCTGCGCCCGGCCGGGCCGGGGCTGCGCGGCCCTCGGGGGATAACTTCCTTATATTGACAGACAGGCGAGCAAAAAGGCCTCCCCACCACCCCACAGCCCGAGAGGCCAGTGCCAGTTTGGAGGGAATCTTTCAAGGCAAATCCTCCACGGGTTTGTCGCCCCCGGGGGGAAAATGTCGAGGGTGGCCTCCCGAGGAGTGGGTGCGCTGGGGGGCAAGAGCTTTTTGTGGCACCCCACGCTGTGCCTTGCAGCTCCCCGACGGGACAGGAGTGTACCACGGGTTTTTTATGAGCTGCGAGGTGCATGGGTGGCGGAACTGGGGTGAGGGAAGGGAGCCTCGGGGGACCCCACCACCACCCAGCACACCCCAGGCCCACAGGGACAGCCATCCACTTCTGGGTTCCTGCTGCTCCCCCAGGACTGCAAAGCACGCAAGAGGATGTAGGATTCCAAAATCCCTCAAATCAAGCTTCTGCAGTGCCTCTTCGAGGCAATGTGACCAAATTATGCATGTTCCCCAGGTCTGTGTTTGCCACCCTATTTAGATAACATCCATGATTTATGTGCAAGTTGAATATATAGGCTGAATTCCCAAGTTCCTTCTGAAGCAAATAAATCCTCCTCCGTCAGGACGTGGGGCGAGCAGAGCGCGAGCAGGGATGTGATGATTAGCCCTGGGCTCTGCAGCGGTACCGCTTTGGTCTCCCGCTTGCTCCACTGCTGCGCGGCACTGCCGGGGAGCCAGCCCTGGGCTGCTCAGGGTGCACAAATGTATTTAGAAATACGGACCTGTTACTCACCTCTGAAACAAGGATAATGCTGCTAAGCCTCTTTTTCACGGTGTGAATAAATGTGATGTTGTGTGTAAGAGGCTCGTGTGTTCCTCTGATAAATGTCGTAGAAAACCCTGTAAATAACAGATCAGATGATTCTGGGGCAAAACCCAAAGCACTCTCACTCTTGTGTTTTACCAGGCAGACAGTCCCTTTGGCAGTGCAGTCCCTTTTCAGTGATTTTGCTAATGCAGGGTCCAGATAGCTGGTGAGGCTTTGGATTTGGGTCTAGGTTTGGGTTGCAGATGCTGTGGCCTCCATCCCCATGACCCACATGCAGCTGCTTGTCGGTGTGGGTCGCCTGCTGTGGTCTCCAGACACTGGTGGGGCTGCGGGGTCTCGGATGATGAAGCAGTGATGGGGGAGTTTTGGGGGAGCTTAGGCAGGGGTGATGTGGGGAGGATTTCTCACCGTGTGTATCATCACATGCCTTGGTAGCTGAAACAGCTTCTTTCCCACAGTCCGTGTTTGGGCGAAATCAAGAGGATGCTGCCAAGTGAAGGGAAGAGCTTCGTATCTGCTGCAGATTTATGTTTGGAATGGAGGAAAAAACAAGAAGGGAATAATGCGTGCTGGTTTCGAAAACTCAGTTATTATGACTCTATGAAATGTGGACTCATTTTTTAAAATTATAACAAAGGGCATCCTGACTATGTTTCTAGCAGCTATATCAAAGAGTAACTGCACTTCTCATTTAAAACTACTTCGAAAGAGATCACATGTAATAGGTATTAGGATATTAAGAGTGTATATATGCTTTTTGCTTTTTAATTTACACATCCAGCTTTCCAGTTCTGGGATGCCATTAATGTTCTTAGCTCAGAATTACTCTAAAGAGCTAGGTTTTCTTAGCCCTTGTGACAACATGGGCTTTATGAGATTTGAGTGGGCAAATCTCACCAGTGCATTTTTGCTGTAAGAGCTTTTGTTTAGAGGAAGGCATTGGTGGCTCAGATCTCACCAATATGTTATCTTATTTTGAGATTAAAATAGTTAGCAGTTCAAGGACTGCTTTTTTCTTCGTCGTTTAAGCACAAGATAAAATACAGGGGAAGTGGCATGGTTTATTCAAATAAAGGGTGACATGAAGTAGCTTGTGAACTAACCCTTACAGTGTCGTTGCAGGATTATTATATTTCTGATGGCTCATCAGATCAGATAATCCACAGCATGTGGATAAAAGGGGAGGGAGGACTCAGAGTTGGAACCAAACCCAGAAAGCCACGCATGGGAGAATGCAAAATGTGAGGTTAATATATTAAAGGTAAGACCTGGAAAGAGCATAGCAACTCACTGCCCCCCGAGCAGGGATTTTTAAGCTGGGATTTTTGAAAGGACCAAACAGATGTTCAAAGGGAGTAGAGTACTACATCCCCGAGGGGGCCTTCGAAAATCCAAACTTTAGTAGTTTTGTTGGACTCTGCATTTCTGAGAGATTCTGGCTGAAGAAGCGTGTTTTAGTTGCAGAGCAGCAGTTTTCCCATCTACGTCAACACTTTCTACTTTCTTAGAGGTGGAAGCTCTGCTCCTGAATAAATAAATGTTATATGCGGCCCAGAACGAATGGGATTTTCTCCATCCCCAAGAACCAGGATGCCGTACCCGGGGGCAGTGTCCATGGGCACGCTTTCAAAGGCACCTCTGACCACGTCCTGCTTCTGCTCCTTTGGACTTTCATTCCAAAGTGCTGGTGCATCTCTCACGCTGCCACTTCTTGGATGCACCGGGGAAAGGCACCGAGGGGCTTTTTCCAGGGGTTTTGTGCACGCGTTGTCAGAAGCCTCACCCTGAAAATGTTTATTTCTATCGGTACTTGCTTATACAGTGCAAAATCAGTATCTGTAGCCCTCGAAGTATGTGACGTACTTTGGTCATCCTTCTGCAAAAGCCCTTGGCTATAGCTAGGCCTATTTTGGAATTCAGTTTAAACCAATTGGTAATATTCTGCCAAATATATAACAAACATTCAGAGCTGAGCGCGCACCAGCGTTTCCTCCCAGCTTTTGAAAGGGCGGCCGTTCCCTTTCTGCACTCCCAACGAAATCAAAGCATCTCGTAATCCCTCGCTTGTTTTTAAGTGACAGTAGTCCTCTGTGCCCTGTCAAATATTGCCAGCAGAAGCCTGGTAGCTCCAGACAAGGTCCTTTGAAAGAGGTGGGAGGGGAGGGAGGCTCCGCGGGCAACTTTCCAGCGGCAGCTGTGCACTAATGGCATGGGAGTGTGGGAGGCTTCTCCCGGGTTAGTAAGACGGTTCAGCAATGCAGTGAATGCGGGCTCCCAGTGCACGACTCCTATTTAGTTTTTTTAAAATTCTTTGACCCCTGTCTGACCAAGTCTGTCTCACATACGCAGCTGGACGGGGAGGGGAGAGCAGCCGGGGATCTCGCTGCACTCGGAGAAACGCATGGCACTCCCTCAGGGGAAGTGTTTGAGGCAAGTAATGAGGTGGCGAATTTTCCTCCTTGCTGAGGAAGTTATTTGGAGGTGGGTTTTATTTTGAAGTACCATCTCTTGCTTCCCAGGGAAGTAATGGCCGTTAATTTGCCCGATGGAGGTATTAAACAGTAAAAGCTGAATGCCAGTCAAAGGTGGTGGTGATTGCTAGGGAAGTGCCAGAAGAAAGTTAGAAATTTGCAGGAGTCTGGGGTGTTCTTCAGAGCCTTGTCATCTCAGCCTTGCAGCTTCATGGTTGTGAGTCTAGTAACAATCCAAAAATATGTGTTTCCGTGGTGTGTGAGTACGGTGAGGCACAGCGCATGGGGACAGCAGTTGGGGCTCACCTCTCAGTGAAGAGTGAGATCAGTCTCAGCTTGCAATTGAGAATTTCTCTAAGGCTGCGGGAACTAAAGGGATGTGAGCAAAAGTCCTGCAGGTATGGCTGGGTTGTCAAAGGAAGGCAAACCCCACACACAAGGAGGTTTTGGTCAAATTCTTCAGACTCGTAACTGTGCTGGAGCAGGGACTTAGAGATGAGACCCTGAGCTGAAAAAAGAGGAGGATGACATTAAAGACAGTGTAGAGTAGAGGAGAAAACCGTAAGTGAATGGTTGCACTTACCATCCCAAAATTCCCCATGTGGTGCTGGCCTGAGTCCGCTTGTGGTTCCTGCTGAGTTCAGCCAGAGCTGCGGGTGCTCAGCCCCCCTGGGAATAAGCCCAGCCTAAGGAGGAGGATGGTTTCTGCCCTGCTGGAGAAGGGTAATGAGAGGGAGGGAGGGACCTGTTGAGAGTGGCCAGGCAACTTGCTGAGGGTTGAAACCAGGCAGGGTCCAGACTGTGGCTGCTGTTGCTCATCTGCCAGGTCAGGCCCTTACGCCATGGTTGAGCATCTGTGTTTGGGCTTGCACATCTCCACAGAAAGCCGTGCTTTCTCCCCGCTATTTTCCTTACCTCCTCTCCTGCTTTGTGCTGGCCAGAAGGAAGGAGAAACTGCGAAGCTTGTGTATCTGGGTGAGCCTCCAGCAGCCTTGCCCACCCAGCAAGGCTTCTCAACAAAACAAGGGACCCTAGCTGGTAATACTCTTCTTGGCTAAAATACTTTATAATAATAACTTTTACTGCTTTCAGTACCTTTTTACACAATGAGTAATTAAATTATGAAGCTCCTTGCTGTAAGATG
This sequence comes from Pampusana beccarii, assembly GCA_013399365.1. Classification (NCBI taxonomy): domain Eukaryota; kingdom Metazoa; phylum Chordata; class Aves; order Columbiformes; family Columbidae; genus Pampusana; species Pampusana beccarii. Next base: position 609,536 of record VWYH01008006.1, on the reverse strand, counting down.
TTATGGAGGCCGAAATGATGAATGGATTCAGAAGAGGATTAGGTAAATTCATTTTGGCTATGAAACATGACTGGTTGGATACAATCTCCAGCTTAAAAAGTCCCTGAACCTCCAATTGTAGGCAGTCCTTCCAGGCACAGGGAAGGTAACACAGCAGAGGAGGAAAACCGAAAACTGCAGAAACCCACCCAAACGCGTGCTGTGATGGAAAAGTCAGATGTCCGCAATCCGATCTAACTTAAATGAGATTTAATATATCAATCAAGAGGATCACCTTTTTTTTTTTTTCTTCAGAATTTGAATTTGCAGCGTGCCGTCAGTCACTGGCCTCAAGCTATAACCAAGATTAATACCAGCTGATGTGCGTATGCCGCTACTATGTTGATAATGAAATAAAACTTTCCCTGGTTTATTTGTCTGTCCCTTGAGGAATTCAGTCTTTCAGAACTCTCTCGCAGCCAAGACTACTTTTTATAACGTTTATTTACGTTTGCTGGCCATGAAGCATCTAAATAGTGTTTCATAAAACAAAATCTTTATACAAGAAAGATCAGAAGTGTTGCATGGTATTTATTTCTTTAAAGAAGGTATCATTGGCATGCAGACAGGCTATGGCTCAACATTATATGTTAACAAAAGATCATCCATGAAACATTCACCATAATAAAATAATATTAGATGACTAGAAAAATTAGCTTTTAATGGGATTTAATTTCATTTGTGATATATTATTTTGACTTTCAGTAAACCTTTCTGTTTTCCCTTGAATGCAAGCAAATTCCTTGTTACGTTGAGCTCTCTTCTTTTCCTCTTATGCACCCTGCATTTAGCCTTGATACGGGTGTAGAATTCACAAGATTATTTTGCATTAGAAGAGTGCTATCTTTAGCGAGAGCAATTAAAGCAAAGGGGCTGCAGGCCAAAGCACTAGAGCTGTATAAGGATATCCAAAGCTGTAGATTAGGCTATATATTAATTACTCAGTTCCCTACTTGGAGCTATGAACAGTGAATTCTTTAATGTTATGTTGCATTTTTAAGGTAGTTTGTGGTTCACTAAACCCAAGACATCAGGAGATTTTGTGTTTAGATATTAAAAGGGTGGTGCTTTAGGAGCTACTACGGTGTTTTGAAAAACAGCTGAGGCAGACTCCAGAGGCAGATCCAGATCCAGAGGAAGGGTGCAGAGCAGCTTTTAGGGGTGTTCAGGTCTGTTGCTTTACGCAAGTTCTTTCGCAGGGTTGCAGTGAGCTGGTTTTCTTTTATTTGCACTGCGGCCTGTGCTGGTGGATTTGATGTTTTGGGTCTGAACGAAGGTCTGATTCGGGCAGGAAGGTGTCCCAACCTGCTCCCGTCCACAGTTTATGGAGATGCCTACGCAGCCTCCGCTGTGCACGGGATGCCCTCCGAATTAGCGGGTCTCTGCCCCAGAGGAGCTTTTGCTTCAGAGGAAGCTCCAATCTTTGAATATACTTGAATTATCCTCATCTGGGGACATGAATTATCCTTCATGTCCTCGCTTCTCAGACCCCTGTCCCCTCAGTCACACTTTTGTCTCCCTTATTATTGCTGCACATCTTGCCTATGAGCTGGCCCCGCATCAGCAACATCCCCTGGGGCTGACTGCTGATTTCAAGCCGGGCAGCAGGGCGGCTGCATTGTGCCCAGTGCCCAAGCAGGACAGGGGGTCCTGTTGATGTTACTTCGTTCGCTTGATCTGGATCCTATAAAGCATATGTGCTTTCAAAACTCCTGACTCTGACCTGGGAAGCAAATGGCACCTTGTAAGCCTTTTCAAAGGGAGTTCTCATCTGCTGTGTAACTTAGGCCCCTGCATTAAGTATATAACTCAGCGTGGAGCAATGCCTGTAACTATCATGCGTGGGCCAATGTCTGCATGTCAATTCAGTGGCAGTCTGCATAAATATTCTCGTCACAATTGCAAATACCCATTTACTGTATGGTGGAGGAGGAAATGGCAGCAGCAACAATTTTCACACTGATTCTGAAATCCATCCCAATGATAATGGGGAGATTAATATAATAGAATGTAACGTAATTTAGTAAGCATGCAATAGTTAACATTTAATGTCTCTGCCCCTTTGCTTCCGCCAGGAGCCTAAATGGTGGCCATCACTTGGGTGATGTGGAAAAAGCGTGGCTTGAGATTGACCTGGGTTCTCAGCTTCCTTCAAGAGCGCTGTGCGGCTGGAGGGTCACAGAGAAAGGCGTGAGCTACCGTCAGGCCCAGGAAGAAAATGCCTGTGCCCTGATAGGGTTGTTGGAAGCGGTTTTGAGGGAAGATGGGCCAGGCCGGTTGAGGACAGAGACCATGCGGTATGGTGGTGTGCTTGGCAGAGGAGCCTGGGAAATACACAGGAGCAACTGTTGGCTAAGAAGATGGGGGGAAAATCATTGAAAATGGCTTGCTGAGCATCCCGAGGCTGGAAGGGCATGCTAGGTGTTCAGCTCTGAAAGCATCGCTTGTCAGAGGCTGACAGCAGCCCGAGGTGTGAGCACAAGACGTGACATAGGCCTCGCAATTGCCCTCCGGGGAGTCTTTCCCTCCGTGCTCGATGTACCCGGGGTGCAGGCTCTTCTGCCTGTGAAGTTATGTGCAACAGATGGATGGTGCGAAAATTGCCCCAAGGTCACTTACAGTCTCTTGGTCTTAGTTTTATGAGACTCAGACATGAGGCCAACAAAGAAAAGGCAAACAGCGTTGACCAAGACCTAGAAGTCTTTAATGTCAACTGTTGCTCAGTGAAGGGGAGAAGACACAAACACTTCTCAGAACAAGTTGAGGAACTGATTGCCGGAGCCACCGCGGTGCTAGTGGGCTTAGGGTCCTGTAAGAAACCATCTGAAGGAGGCTGGTTTCTCATTCCTAATCTCTCGGCCCCCAGCACAAGGGACAATGGAAGATTTTTCAGGCGCATACTTTCAGCGGTCTTGGCAGCAGTTGCTTAAAATTAATCCTTACTTGTGGTTTCAGAGACATGCCTCTTGGAGCAGACCCACGGTATCCTCTGTGTTTGTGCTGGGGGGAACACAACCGGACTCCAATCTTGATTAGAGTCTGAATATATACCTATATATGCGTGCGCATGTAAGTGTTTGTATACATATATCATATACTATCAGGCTGAGCAGCTTGGTGTGAACACCTCTGTGGCCAAGGCAGTGGCCAGAAGGGCCTGGGCTAGCCTTCCTTTCGCTGGGCCAGCAGCACAGCTCCCTTTCTTGCCACAGGAGGAACCTTGGTCTCCCCGCTCCTTTGCTCAGGTGAAGCGTATCGGACATGCGTTTTTCCTGGCAATTCTAACACTGCGGGTCTGTGATAGCCACAAATACTAAATACATGTGTTATTTTAGCTCATAAGTGCTGCTTATGCTCTTCGATCAGCTCATGTGGAGGGTGGTGGCAGCCCGGTGGGGATCTCTGAGGGCACCAGTATTCGCTTCAGCCATACAGCACAACACAGTGTGCGGTACGGCTTTGGTTTTGACGATCGAAAATGTCTTTATTTCAAGTAGATGGCCAAGCTGGAAAGCTGTGAGGGATTTTCCTAAGGAGAATGTTTTAGCCCCCTCCCTGGGAAAGGTGGGAGGCTGCCGAACCTGGGCACTTTACTTGTTGGTACCTCCTTGTCCTGCCTGAGTTTAGTTCATGTAGCTATGGGGCAATACACGTACACCTAGCTGGGCTAGTTTGTTGGCTACACTTTTCCTTTCCAATGAAAGGCTTTCTTCTGTGCAAGTTCTGTATATAAAAGCGAGCTATTGTGCTGGGCTATACTATGAACCATACTTAACCTAGGAGGGTTTCTGTAAACAGTCTGCCATTTGTTTAGTAATGGTGAGTAGGTTTGGCCATTCGGACACACCGGCGTAATGGGAAGGGTTTATTGGCAGGAGTTTTGCAGGAATACAGATTTATTTCATTTGCACAAAAACCGTGAGGAGAGCTCTGTAAGTCAGTAAGGCTTTAGATGCCTAAACCAAATGAAAATATTAGAAGAACACAAAACTGCTCACTTGAGTTTGCAAGCCCGGATCCCCTTTCAGAAACCCACCTCTGCTAACTGCTGCCTACATATGTATTATTTGCAGTGAGTGAAGAGCCTTTGCTGATGCTGTCCTGATCCTGAAATTATTTGACAGGAGAGTCGGTCAAACACGTTATACTATCCCATCCTGCGCATGTGCTTTCTTGTGTGTTTTAACTTAAAAATACTTTTTTTCAGTAAGATTTTTGAACAAGATTTATTTTTAGTTTTCTTTAAGGCAATTTTGAGCCAGAAAGGAACAAAAAAGCCTCCAAACCCCAAATAAAACAGCACCACGGTACAAAAGGGCTCCTGTTCGTAAACTTCCAAGTGTTGGTGCATATTCTACTGGAGCAGTTTTTCATCTTTCACTTAACACAGTCCAGTTTTTAAAATACTAACCCGTTCAAGAGCCAAGTACTTTTTAGTCCCTTTTTGAGAGTCTTTCCAGTGCTGCGTCTCTTTCCCAGAAAGCTGAACTCGCTTCTATCAATCCTCTTAGATAATGGGTGCAATGAGTGTTTCAGTTTGCAGAGAAGCAAAGTTAAAGAGACTGAGCTGAATCTGTCCTGTAATCTGTCAGCTGCAGAGCCTTCATCACTTAATGATCCTCACCTCGTGTTTCTGCCACTTGCAGCACAAGAACAGGACTCTGTTTCAGGAAAAGAAACCCACCCAGGAACAACAAAAAAAATCCCTTGCTCTCCCCTCAGTTTTCCTTTGAATCTAGACACGGTTTAGCCAGGGGAAATTTTTTTTTCTCTGCACTTCTACTTTAATATTTCTGTCTACATTGCTTTGCCTTTCTCTGCCATCAGAGCTAAGTGTTTGCTGAATTAAATAAACCATGCTGCGTTGACAGAGCTCGTGAATGCTGCTATTGTCACCAGAATCCTTTTGCTGATCTGACCCCAAATCCTAATGCCAACTCTGCGCTTACTGGTGCAGTAGTAAGTGGACAAGAATTGATCATGCTGCTGAAGCTAAGAGAATCTCCAAAAAGTCATTTTATATGCTGGTATTGTCACCAAGCGGCAAAACTTCAGGTGTGTTATACCTGCTCTCATTTGGAATTGGTCCTGTCTGTCAGGAAAGGTTTTTAAATTAGTAAATGCTCAGTAAATTAGCAACACATTTGAGAAAAACTTTTTGTCCTGTCGTCGAAATAAAAATAGTTGATGATTTCAGTTGCGAGGTAGTTAATGCAGTGGATTTAATGGGTTTCCAATGTCTGCGTAATGCAAGAGGGGATGGTGCAAGGAAATGGATTGTTTCTACCTGTATTGTGGTGAGGAACCATAGGGCCGATGCAACATGAATTCTTTAAGATGAAAAATTAGAGCAATTTCTGACGAAACAGTTTCTTAAGACCCTAAGAGGAGAACTCTGAATTCTCAAAACAAAATGATAATGATTGAAGTCCCCTGATTTTGCGTGTCTTAAGTGCCTATATGCTGTTACATATTCCAGAATCGAATACTACTGAGAAGTTCACATAAAGTATTTGGTCTACTCTTTTTGTGTGAGGCCTAGAAACAGATGTATCCACCTTGGGCTCCAGTCGGTCTTTGTCAAACTACACAGGAAAAGAACATCCTGCATCAAATCCCACGCCATCAGTTCCTCTGACACCTATTGTTTCTTCTCCTTTCGGGCATGCTGAAGAGTAGCAGCAGGAGAAGAGACATTTTGGGGAGTTACAACAAGGACCTGGTGGCTCTGACCAGTATTGGAGCTCCAGAAGTGGTAGTGGCTTAAGATTTTTGGTTTCTCTTTTAAAGTATTTGCGTGAGATAGAACAATAGCCTTTTTTAGCAATGTTTTCCTTTCCACTTCGTTTTTCTTTCTGACAATACAGTGCACAAAACCTGAATGTGGTTGTATAGAGAGCTGCTGCCTGAATGACTCACGCTGCCTCCAGATATTGTGTTTCACCGATGTGCGTCCTAACCCGAGAACTATGGTCTCAGCCCTGTGGTTTAGGTGAGTCACGCTCAACCCAGCACCTGGCAATAGGAGAAAGGCAGCTTTTGGTGGCTTTTCCCAGTTCGGCCCTTGTCAGGGCATCGTTACTGCTGGGCCGGTTACCTGTGGTCTCATGGAAGCGCCCTGTCTGTTAGGCAGGGTCCCCTGGCTTTATTGGTGCTTTGGTGTCAAAGAAGGTTGGAAGATGCCTCATTTTGTCAAAAATGGGCCCTTTCTGTGTGAGCTTCGCTTTTTTCCTCAGCCAGGGGAGACAGAGACCCATGGCTTTTACAATATCTCATGTTCGAATGACGATGCCCACCTTGCCGAGGCAGTGATGGCAGAGTCTCGGTTGCTGTTTGTCTCCTGCTACACAAGCAGAGGCTGGTACAAACTGAACCGATAATTCACATCCACTGGAATTCAGATTGCAGCTCAGAAGTGACTCTAAAAGCTCTGGAATAATTATTGCACCTGGAGTTGGAATTTTTTCTCCAGGCTTGACTTACAGTTTATAAATATGTGAGATAGGAGATTGGTAATTCAGTTTATAGTTTGTATGAACCCTGAAGCTTATGTCAATGCTGTTATCTATTATAGAAATGCAAACATGCTCTTTGATGTGTTATTCTCAGCGACTTGGGAGGATAAAGATGGAATACTCTATGGGCATTTGTAAAAGAAATTCAGAAATTGCAAGTCTACTAGGACCTAATAACGTATTTTCATTTATTTTTTTCCTCTTTTGCAATCTGCTTGATTACAGTAACTTAAAACCAGGAGAAATATTGCATCTGTCTAGGTTTCTGCAGTGAGAGAGCTCAAACTGGTTTCCCTGCTATGCCAAAACCCCTTTTTCGAGTATGCCAAACATTTATTATATTGTAGCGGAAGGGAAATTTGGTGCAACATATCTATGAGTTGTTCTGTTGGACAGATTTTCTTGCTATAGGAGCACCTCCTGCTGGCTCTGCTCTGCACTGCCCTTGCACTGCTGTTTTCCAGGCTTGGGAATAAAGAAGGAAGCCAAGCGAGGTTTCGTGAGATAAAGGAAAATGGTCTGTGTGGGACCAGCTCTGCTGCTGTCAGTGGTGACAGGGACAGCTCTGGTGACCGATGCTACGCAATCTGCTTCGGATACATATTTATATAGGCCTGATGGAGTATTGGCACTCCACTAACTCAGTTCAAGAGGGTCGTAACACACTTTCTGTTCTCATATATCCATGGTGACCCAGCTGAAGTCTACAGAAGAGCTGGCAGTAAAACTTGGTAATAGGGAGGCGAGAAATAGCAGGGTGACCTTGCGCTTGTCCCTTCAACTAGCCCATGAAAAATTATTCTGAGTGTTTTTCTAACAAAAATAACATTTTTATTAAAAAAGTAAGTGTCTGGTTGTTTTGTGGCCATTTCAGTGAATTTTATTTGAAAATAGAAAAGCAAGATATTAGTACGTCCCTTTTGATTACTGCCACAAAACAAGCAGCTTCAGTGTTTTGTTTCCAAGCAATTTTTTCTTGAAGGTTTGTTTTGTGTTTTTTTAGGAAGCAGTTAAAAAGTAATTTAAAAAAATAACATAAGTCAAATTACAAATGATATGTTAAATGTAAGCTAAATAAGCTATCCTGACCAGGGTGTTGTTTTCCCTGGAAAACTAAACCAACTGACAATACTTGCTGTCATTCAGCTGCACAGCAAAAATAAGTCTGAAATATCAACATTTCCCCCAGAAGGAGAACAGTGCCAGCTCTGGCATGTTCCCTTTGGTGATCAAAGCTCTTAGGATGGATAGAGATGACATAAAGAAAACCGGGTTTGTTCATTTAAATGCAGTGGGTGGGGAGAATGAGAGAGCGGAGTGTTGTAGGGAGTAGGACTCAAACAGAAAAGGAGCAGTAAAGATCTGTTCATCAACACCTATTACTAGTAGCAAGTGTTAACACTGCAACAGCGCTTAAAGGCTCCTGTTATTTATCGCTATTCCGATAGTATATAAGGAGGCTGTTGAGACAGACACCAGAAAACAAGCACAAGAAGACACAGACCCTGTCTCCATAGAAATTAAGCTTTTGCTTTACAAAGGGGAGACCCATGGTTTACTACAAAAACATTTTTTTCTTTATTGTCCTGTTTTAGTGTTTTGGCACACCCTAATGAAAACACAGCATGCCACTGCAATGCTATATACTGTACTCTGTTGTCGTGTGTTTTGTGGCTGTGTGTACCCTCCAGTGTGTTTCTGGAGCCTCCTTCCTTGGATAATTGTCACCTGTGGCTGCTCCGAGGGAGGATGCCACCAAGGTAAGTGACAGTGTTCACCTGACACACACGTGTCAGCCCAGACAGATGCTCAGCTGGGACAGTGCCCACAGTCCTACACCCTGTATGGCGCGCATTTTACAGAAAGGAAAACTGGAAAATAATTTGGAAATATTGTAGAAAATGGTTTAAAACTTCTCTGGGGATATTTTGGCAAATCTTGCTGCTTGTAAAGCCAGACTCCTTTTATCTCATAGAGATTGAAAGGCAGAAGAAAATTATGACTAATACATTTTTAAGAATCAGAAAAAATTTCCTAACTCCACGTATCTGGAATTTCAGAATATTACCATTTAGGGCTGTGATTTTCCAAAGAGCTTATTGGGAGTGTGGCACCCATACCCACTCTTTCCCCCGTTGAAATGCATATTAACTTGCTATCAACTTTCATGCGAGGGATCAAAACTCTTCGGCTTTCACTGAATTTCCCTGGGAGTTTGGTGACTGTTGCAGAAATCCCAGCTCAAACCTTCGAGCTGTCACTCTCCTTTCAGGGGGAATTGGGCGCCTATTGTGAAAATACCAGGCTGAGCAGCCTGATAACACCTGGCTTTCTGGCCAGGAAACAAGCACTGTGCATCCTACCCGAAAGCCAGCAGGAATCTCTCTTTTCCAGTGCAGAGGGTTTTGACATTTTGCCTTTAGCTACATCCCCCAAGCTGGACAGAGTCTGACCTATCTGAGGCTTGTGATGAGTTTCCTCTATTTGGGGGTCAAGGAGAATCTGTGTCTGGGCAATAGAAAGCGGTGCTTGATCTGGCTGTAGTGATCCATTCCTGTTAAGTAGTCAGTGTTTGAAAGGTGCCCCAAAATTTGCAGTGACAAAAAATGGGTATTGTGAGCTGGACCAACAGGTGAAGGCATCTGGGGGAGTCACAAGCACAGATTGCCACATATTCCCAGCCCATTTCAGTGCCACTGTCACACAGGTGCCTTTCTTTTTCTGAGACAAAAATTGATATGTGTGTGTTATTTCGTATGAAATGACTGCAACGAGGTTTGCTCAGCGTCTTTGCGAGCCAGCGCAGGATGTAATGGGGTGTGGTGAGTGGGATGCTGCGGGGGCAGAGGTGGTCACTTGTACTGATCTAATGACACGACTGTTGTGGGGGGGTGTGTTTGCACGAGTGCACATGGGGGTGCACACCCTGGTGAACGGCAGCTACGAGACGGCAAAAATCTGCTTTGCAGCAACAGCTCCGGATCTGTGTTTTATTTAGAAGAAATAACGCTCTTGTATCAAACAAATAAAACAGCCCTGCTTCACCGTCTCAAAGCGATTGCAATTACATAGATTTTTGGTCAGTCCTGTCATATTTACTCCATTAAGTTGATTAACCTATGTAATGAGTACAGGACTGTGACCAAGACTGACCCCACATCAAAGGCTGGTATTGCTGCTGTGTGCTGACCTGAATTTTAATTGTTCACTAGGTTTTATAATTAAACCACAAAAGTGCTAAAGAAGAGATTAGGCATTTTAGCTGGCAGTGTATGCATTTTCCCAGTTGTGCCAATTGTGTATACTATAAAATGTCCAATGCCCACATCAATAACCAAGGATCTAATGACATGCCACTTCACAAATACCTACAGCCTGTTTTGTTTTGTTTTGTTTTGTTTTTTGCTTGGTATCTTGAAATGGGGAACAAATGTGATTTATATGCTAAAACTTTTCTATATACATTACTGTATATCACCAGGGCTCTTGCATAAAGGAATATAAATAAATCAACAATGAATAAATTAGGACTTCAAGTGTCTGTGAAGTTCCCACAGGCTTACACACTCGGTCCTCGGAGTCCAAAAAAGCTACTGCAGACAGATGTGTTTTTCCTTCTTCAGGATCATCAATGTGGTACATCTGTTGCTTCAGCCAGTGGCTATGCCAGACTCAAGAGAAAACACATTGCTCCTTAAATGAAGACAACTATCAGAAATAAATGAGAACATTTGGAAAGCTACCCGTGCCTCACTTTTGTTTGAAAGACACTTCTCTTTTGGAACCCTTTGCAACATAAAAGAGAGGAACTGCGCTGCCTCGCTCCGCATGAGCCCTCCCTCTCTCGTTTCGCTGGAGAAAAACACGTGTTTCAACATCTGAGTTTTCCAGCTTGTGCTGCCTTCTACCTCATGTGCCCGCTCCTTCGGTGAGGAGCGGTCCAGTGTCTCTGTTGGCACAGCTCCCTCGTTTGCTTCTGACCACGCAGAGGAGACTGAGCTAGAAAAAAGTGGGTTAATCCGGAGTTGGGTGGGTTGCACTGGAAGGGAACAACTGGGAAGAAGTTCCGTCTTTCATTCACAACATTTTGTTTGAAACATATGGGAAGAATTAGGAGCTACATTTTGATCTTGATGAGCTGGGACTTGGGAGCATGTCTTGAGATTTATGCAAGAGCGTGAATTTGGTTTGAAACTATTCTTTGCAGCGCTTATACTTCTTCCATCTTCCTGTGATTTAGTCCTCTGTGATCTACCGGTGATGGGTGTCGTCAGGACACCCATCGTCGTCGTTGACTCTGTGGATTTGATTGTAAGCAGAGAGCTTGGCTGAAGGAAGAGTGAAACACAGATTTCTTTCCTACAGGAGGACTGTTCTGTATAAGGAATAATGAAGGCAAGATGACAAGATGTGGCAGGCTTGGGGAGCAGCAATCTCTGAAATGCAGGCTATTTGTCGCCCACCTTTGATAGCCAGAGTTCTTCTAGTATGGGCAATTTGCAGTTGTCTACTGGTACTTCGGGAAAAAAAAAATTTCAGATGTGTCTGTGTAATTTGCTGGGATGCTGAGACAGTCTTATTGTTATTTTTTTAATAAAAAACCCTGCAGACCCTGTAGACTACAGGAGCACCCACCTGGCACTGGATAGTGTCTTGTAGATGCTGGTCTTAATGTAACATTCTCCATGTGCTCTCCAGGGACAATCTCTGCTTTGTTTTTCTTTCCTGTGCGCTGCCCAGAAATCCCAGAGGCATCTCTGGGAAGATTTTTCTTTCGACAGGGGAATTGTTTGTTCAGCCATGTAGTTGAGTTCACCAGCTGGATGTGTTTTTCCCTCTGAAGCATGCTCCAGTATGCCTTGGTCCACCCCGAGAGCCTCAGAAGCCAACAGAGCGTTGCTTGGGTGTGAACTTCTCTGCCTGTTTCCCAGCTCAGGTCACTCTCAGGCACAAGACTTTGCAACCTGCTCTGGTTGTTCTTGCCATGAGGGTGATTTCTACATGCTGGAATTTTTAAGAGCGCCGATTCTTTGTCATACCGGCATCAGCGTACCGACATTTTTCTGTCGTTTTGCAATGGTTATTCATCCATTTCAGCGTGTGAAGAGCCTTTAAAAAACAGTAGAGAATGCTTAAATGCTGACTGCTAGACTACTTGAAAAATGATGCCTTCTTTATCAGACCTTAAAACGCACGGGACCCTTGCTTCCTTGTTTAGAAACAGGCTCACCTTTACAGAACATAGTGTTCATTTCTGGCCTTCTTGAACGTATTTGCAAGGACTGAGCATTAAGTAAAATACCTGCTAGCTAAAGAAATTAATGTAGCTTGGCCCAAAATACTGATGTCGTATATTCTTTAAGGGTGCCTGCGTGTATCTGAAAGAGCAGATTTTAGATTGTAAGTAAGACCACCAAGTTTTCCTCCTGTCTCTTAAGCTTACAATGACAAGAGCCTGTGCAGTGCACAATGATGACTCCGAAGAGAAATGTATAAACGTGCTAAGAAAAGAAAAATATTTGCTTTCCAGAAATCTCAAGCTCTATGAAATATATTTTGACTCTTAAATTGAGACGGAAGTATTCAAATAGAATTAAATGGGGTATCCCAAGATTGAAACCCTAATACAAGAATTAACAGGGAAGAAAAATCATAAACAAATTACTGAAATATAATTTTAAGGTAAATATGTTAATTTAGAATAAGCTTGCATACTAATTTGAAAGATGTAATTTCAAGAGAGAATAACCAGTTTAAAATTAATATAATTTATTAACAATTAAAAATGATAACACAAGCAGAGAGAGGTTGGAGGTGAAATATTGAGTTTCCTTTGATAGGTAGAGTAATTATGAAGTATGCTTTTGAAGTTCAAGAAGACAGCCTTAGGACACAACATTTTTTAAAGTAAAAATTGGCTTGCACTCTGTTCAAGTGATTTATTTTGCACTAAGAAATGGGTGTGAGACATGATGTGATTTAAAATGTCATCCCTTGATGGAACTGCTTGAGGGTGACATAATTTTTTTTTTCTTTTTTTCTTTCCTTTTATTTATATATTTGGCTGCTTGATTTCTAATGTTTTCTATCTTAGGGAATCTACTGAAATGATACAGAAATTAAAAAAATATATATAAATCACCGACATCCCTGCCCTCCCCAAAATAGAACTTTCCCCTGAAGTTCAGGAAGCTATAAGCTAGACTCTGGAGGGAGCCACTGGGAAGGAATATGTTTTTCAGCTGCATGTGTCATCCGTGTGGTTTACCTGGTGGCTCTCCCTAAGGAATACCATTTGGATGTGCCACCAAACAAATGCATGCAATAAATGTTGCAGGATCGTTTTTTCTTTTCAAAACCAGCTGCCCAACGCGTCCCTGGGCAGGCAGGACTGCTCCTCCTCTTCTCTATGTGCCTTTTTGCAGGAACACTTCTAAAAGTTGGGATTTGACTTACTGTACAAACAACACGTTACACGATATACATGGTAGCTAATCAATATGATGACATTTGTGACACATTTGCTGGCACTGGGCTTTACTGGCAGGAGGAGATGAAGCTGATTGTTGTGGCAAAGAGGCGGTATGGCCGAAATGCACCCTTATTTACCTTTGCAGGCTCAGCTCTTGTAAAGCTTTTGCTTAACCTTAGTGGCACTTTTATATGCTGACAGCCCTGGTGACTTTTATAATAAAGCTCACAACTTTTGTTCAAAGGACTCATTGGAGGCAAGGATTTTTGTGAAAATCTGGTGATGTTTTACCTACTCCTATATGAAGAGATCTTGTGGGTCTGGCGCGGCACAAGGATCTGGACACACAAAAGCTCATTGGGGCTGCTGTAGGGAACATCCACCTGCGCTTGCTACCTGCAGAAATTCCAGCCAAATTAAAAAAGAAAAGACACAAACCCTTCAAGTTTCACACAGGTGTGGACTGGGAAGCCCTGAGATGCGGATGGTCTTCTCTCTCTGAGCTCTGCCAGCTCTACGGGGCTGAGCGACTGAAAACCAGGGGAATGTAGTTCATCACCGGCATGAATAAATTATAACTGAATACACACAGGGCACAGATCTGCCAGGTAAGAGAAGCCACCTTTTCCTTTGTCACTTTTCAAATAAATTCGCTGTCTAATGTAAAATACAACAGTCGTACTGAAAGTCTACGAATTCTCTTTGTACGAGGAGCTGCAGCAAAGTTCGTAGCCAGGCTTGTTACAAAAACACGGAAGTTAAAAATAGCTGTGCAGTCAGGGAGCAGGATCCAGCTCTAAACGGGTGGCCCAGTTTGCTCTCACATTCGAGTATCATAAACAAAAAACAACCCTCTTCTTTTTAGGCTGCTGCTGATAGCTTGTTCTCTTGCCATGGGGAAATGTTGGTGCTTCACCATCATTTGACAACTCTCGATTATTTTTGCGGTCTGTTTGTGAAAGGTCTGTGTCAAGAAAGCACCAGTATCACTTCGACTGTGAGCAGCACATCAGTGTTTCTAGTGGAGGAGAGGGAGTAGCTTTTTATTTTTGGCTTTTTTTTTTTTTTTTTTTTTTTTTTTTTTTTTTTTTTTTTTTTTTTTTTTCAGAAAACTGGAAAGATTTCTGCAGGACATTTGCAAGGAGCTTGCTACACTTCTATCCTGGGCCTTCTGCAGGACTTGCTATTGCTCTGGTTAGCAGAGAGAACCGCTGCTTCAGTAAGAGATGGATTGGCTCCCGGTCCCGCTCTGACAGCCATGAAACCTCTATGAATTACAGAGCCCTGTGTTTTGGGTGGAGCAGTTCTGGAAGATTCATCCCAGCTGTGCCTCACACCAGGTGGCAAAACAAACTATAAAGGGCTGAGGATGTGGATTCCCATTTTCCCTGCTGTGTGAAGGGGTTGATGTGTGTGATTGCTGCTCTCCTTGTACCACGGAGCAAGTTGAGGCTTTGAAGGAGGAGAGGGTAAGAGGTATCTAAGTTGGTTTAAGTCTGTGATGAATAGAAGTATTGTTTTTTTTGTTGAAATGCTTGGTTGAAGAACTGAGGCAAACTCTCCATGTTTTTTCACTTGTGTTAATCCCCAGCCTTGCTAGAACCTGTGCTATTTTACTCTACAGGCCTTGTGTGTGTCTATTAAATACAGCACAGAGAGGTCTGTCTATCTATGAAATGTGAGCATAATATTTATTGATCTCACAAGGGTTTCTTGAGATAAATTTTTCTTTTATTTTTTAACTGTAAGCCATTTGAGGCTGGGTTCTTGTCTTTTGTGACTGCTTGGTGCCAAGCACAGGTGTTGTTAGATGCAGACTGTAAAAAGTGCTTTAAAATCATGGTGTGTGAGGGCTAAAGAATGACAAGGCGTCCCTTTATTTTACCTGTTTAAAATGGTGATGGTCCCCAGAAAGCTGTAGGCATGTTCTCCATTACTCATATCTTAATGTGTGATCTTATGAGAGCAGTATCTCTTATTTTTTCTAAAGCTCATATTCTTAATACTTTACACACCTTTGATACACTGTGAGGAATAAAGACAAAATATGTGTCTATTGCCCAGGATGTATTTGATGATATTGTAGCCTGTGGTGTCCTACTGCTGAATCAGCTCTTGCAAGAGGCTTGGAAAGCTGTAACAAACCTGGAAAGCACACGGCTAATCCATAAAATCTTAAATATGTGTAAAGTAATGTGCAAATGACACCTACTAACTGGAAATTGCTACAGATAAAAGAGATCTGGCAGCTGAATCACAAAATATTATTCAGAGTAAATACTTACACCAACTTAATAGCCTAGAAACAGTTCCACCACTTTAACAGCTTTCGGAAGTATCAACTAATTTGAAAGAGTGGGCTGCTGTTAAAATAATAATGAATCCAGCCTTTTCCTTTCTCCTTGGTCTCATCCAGGCTTTCTCTGGTGGGGTTTTTTGGTGTCCTTTTTTTTGGTCTGATTCAGTAAAGCACTAGTCAAATTTTAATCTTAAACACAAGCTTAAATCCCTCTTGATTCAGAATAGCATTTCAACATGTGCTTAGAGTTTCGTGTCCCTGTTACCAGCAGCAAGACCCCTCATGGAGCAGCATGTGTTGTTTCTTGGCTAGTGAGACCTTGAAGTAAGGAGGCAGCAAGCCAGCTTTCATGCTGCTTAACTAGTATATAAGCACTTGAGTGAAATTTTTTATGTTGGGATGGAGGGATGGGATGGCTTGTCTTGCTGCTGTCTTGCAAGCAGTTTTTGCAGGTTGTGTCTGGTGACAATGACTGAGTTTGCATGGGGCAGACTTGCAAGCACAGAGGAGACAAAGGTGTGTAATGAGCCAGGGGGTTTGTCTGTGTCTGCCTTTTCCTCGGTACCTGATTAGATGAGCACCTACATAGGGGCTGTTCCTCACCCTTCCCCATCTCAGCTTCCTGCAGTTTTAGTTGTGGGTTGTACTTGGGCCGCCACACCATCCCTACAAAGTGACTGGTGGTGTATGAGGGTTGGGTCTTCTATGCTGGTGTTGCTGTAGCCCCTCTTTGCTTGTGGGTTCCCTGCTCTGTGGGGCTGGGCAGCAACACCACCTGTGTTGGCAGTAACTGCATTTCCCTGTGGTTGGGGTCATTGCCCTGTTTCGCCTGCTGTGAGGATTTAAAGTGACTTTCTAGCATTGCTAAATATCAAAGCAAGACTCAAAGGTGAGACTGTTGTGTGTGGCTGAGGGTTTGCAGTACCAGATCCTTAAATACTGATTACCTGATGCTATAACAATTTCAGTGACTTTAGCAAAAAAAAAAATCGAGGTGAGATGTCTAACTCTTTCCCAGAAGAGAATGGGCCTATTAAAATGAATGACTAAGAACTTGCCATGTTGATGGTGCAAGTCATTTGCATATTCAGCTAATGAAAAACTCCTTGTTTTAATTTCAGTGAAGTTCCTGCTGCCTCGTCAGCTTGGTGTCTTGCTTTGCAGTTCAGGAACTGCTGGGCATGGAGTTCAAGAGAGCTCCTTGCTTGTGCCCAAGCAAAAAGGATGCCCTAGAAATTAGGGTGATCTGGGATGTGACAGATTTAAGTCCACCTCCTTGCTCCTTTACAGACTGCCTGTGTGATACTAGGTTTAGCCTCCCTCTAGCTCATCTTCCTGTTGAAAAACAGACATAATGAGGACACAGTGGTGGTGTGAGACTGCTAAAAACTGCCTTTTGATAGTACAGTGGTGGTATGGTCTAAGGTATCTGCGCAGGTGAACATAATCCCGTTTCTATACACCAACATCTAGAAAAATTGGCAGTGGGTTGCACAAAAGCTGCTCTCAGCACTCTGAAGGAAAAGTAACAAGAATGTTACTTAACTTTTTTAGTTAAGGACTTCTGGACACTACAATTGCAACAAAATTAACTGAATTGTGCTTATCGTGGGTCTCTCTCTGTGTTCATAGAGAGGTCACCTGCTGAGCTGTGTGCTGCCAAGCCCAGGCTGCTTCTGGTGTGGGAACTGGTTTGCTGAAAGCTGGGTACCTGCTTTGCATTGCAGGGTGTGGTGGAGGCAAACCTGCAGCAGATGATTTCCTGAGCACTGCTCCTTCATGTGCAGCAGATACTCCTTAGTGACTGCTGCTTCGTGTTGCTCACTTAAATAAAAAGTGAGTTCTCACTTATCTTTCAACTGTGGGGTAGGTCAGCATTGAAATGACTAGTGTTGTGTAAGGAGTAAACATAAAAACACAAGCACAACTCCTGTTGGTGAATACAATTTGTTGTTTATATTTGATCAGTGGCTGTTGTTCCAGGTTATATGCAGGTAACCTCTTTACTGCAAAGAGAACGAAACTCTGTCTAGAATGAGATTCCAGGTTTGCTGTAATCATGCGCGAACTGTGGTTTGGTTTTTCTGTGTGTGACATCTGGAGCTGGGCATGAGATGTATAGGAGACTCTTACATAGTGTCTTTTGAATTTTGTGCTCATAAACACTGTGAAAAAGGCTATTAGGGCCTTACAGATTTGTAAGAAGTTGGTATATTACTCATGCATCTGTTCCAGCAAGAGTAGCCAATGCTTAGCATCTTTAAGGACCAGGTCTGTACTTGTGAAAAAACAGAGTTAAACCCAAACTTATTAGGCTGAAACATCGATTATAACTATTTGGTCTCGTTATTGGAGACCGCTGTCAAATGTTACGGAGAAGAAAATAATCCATATTATACCTGTCACAAGTAGGAGAACCCAAAGGGTGTGTGTAGCCCAGCTGCTGAGCTGTTGGCTCAGCTTCTCTCAAGGAGAGCTGCAAAAGCTGCATGGTCTCTCAGGATGCTGGATTTTGTACTTGGACCTCTATATGAAAACTCCTACAGAGTGACAGCTCCCTATTGGATATACATCTGAAGAGCTGCAAGACTGCAAGTCATTCCAGCAAGGGCCTGGTACAAATTACACTCAGTAATTGCCTCCAGATAAGTCTATTTTGGACTGTGGAACATGAAGAACTTGTGTGGTGCACTGAAGCCTCCTTCTTCTTGCCCAGACCCTGTCTCTTCACAGGGAGCTGCCCTCGTAGTTGCAGAAATACAGATCTGGATGTTGGCAGGTTTTGGATGGCAAAGTCCTACTGGATCTCATTTTGCACAAAGACTGCTGTTAGCCTCCTGGGCATATTACTTAAGAACTGGAGACATGCAGTGGGATCTAAGAGCTGTATCAGATACTTCATTTAGCTGTAGCAAGATGTCTTTAAGTGGCAGCATGCATCTTGATTTTGATACGTGAAGCTTGTAATTATAGAAGGGGTAGATACGGTATAGCTGTTTAAACCTTAAAATATGCTTTAAATAATTGATTTCCATGCATCTAAAGTAAAGAACTGTCATTCAAAACATTTATATTTGCAAAAAAAAAAAAAAAANAAAAAAAAAAAAAAAAAAACCAGTATGAGAAAATAAATACTTATAAATAAATTAAAAAGTATTTGGAGGCTTTTAATGTTGCAAAATATGTCTCTAACAGTGGTAAAACCACAATAAATATTATTTTATAATTATTTGCATATTTAATACATAAGCATGCTGTCGAGTTAAAGTTTTAAAAGTTTGGCAGTGGGTTATGGGTTTACAACACCATCTTCCAAGTTTACACTTGTTTTGTGAAAAGCATGCACATTTATAAGTATGTGAGAGGAAACCGGTGTTTATGTTAAGAATCCCTAATTGTTGATCCAGTGCAGATGCAAACCTGTGCTTCATGATGTGACAAAGCTGTGCCAGGGGAGGTTTAGACTTGACCTTGGGAAGCATTTCTTTGCTGGTGGGGTGGTCAGACACTGGAACAGCTTCCTGGAGAGCTGGTCGATGCTCCAAACCTGTGTTTAAGAGACATCTGGACAATGCTCTTAATACTACGCTGACTTTAGGCCAGCCTTGAAGTGGTCAGGCAGTTGGAGTAGATAATCATTGTAGGTCCCTCTCCAGCTGAGCTGTTCTATATCAAGTGATAAATGTCTGGTGAGGCTCTCCAGGCTGTGAAAGCCAAGTAGTGCAAGGTGAATTTTAAAATGGATGGAGGCAGCTAAAGGAGAATTTCTTTAAACTGATGAGATTTTTGACTGGTTACTATATATGCCGATAAAGTTCTGCACCTTTGTGGAAACTAAGGAAAGTGCTTTTAGTGGCATGTCAGGGTGTAAGATACAGAGAGGAATATTGCTAAGCTCAGTCATCCACTGGAGTAAGGACCGGGACACCTCCTAGAAGACATTAGGTCGGGACTTCTCTAGCGCTCTACCTTTCTCAGAAGCTGGGCTGACTATTCCTGTTCTCTACCCCCAGCAACAGTGCAAACCATGGTCCCATTGCCAGGGAGTTTTAGTTCCATGCCTCCATCCTATCTACTGATGCGTATGAAAAGTGAGATATAATTCCTGGTTTACGACAGAAGAGACAGGTTGGCTGCCCTTCCCTGGGCAGAGTTTCTGCCTGCTTTGCTGGATGCTCCCTTGGAATAAGGGCAGGAGGACGTGCACCAGGAGAACTTTTAGATACTAAACATTTGGTGTCACTTTGGTCTCAGTTGTAATGTAATTAAGCTGCCTGCCTGTAAAATGTTCCCTCACTGTAGTAAAATAACTGTTTTTTGAAATCCATTTCAGGTATTGAAGCTCCTTTCCCATAGTGAGATCAGTCCTGGCAAAAGCAAATATAGGTGGATGTAGTGGTTTTGTAGTCTGCAGGTTTTTGACCTGATTTTGAGTGTATGCCTATTATATACTGTCATAATGCAATTGGCTTCCTTGGAAATAATTGTTGATTGCAGTAATTTGAAGGCTTGGCTACATGGAGTGTGTTTAATAACTGAATTAGGGTGCGAATGTAAATCACGTTAGCTTTTCGTCAAGTCTCTGTGTGGATACTCTTGCTCTGAGTGCCTTCATAGAGTTTGGGCTGATCTACATCCGAAGTTAATTAGCATCTTAATCTGTTCAATGGTAACTTTTTCCATGGTTGGCAGGCTAAATCAATATTGCTCACAAACCACCTGTCTCTTTTCTTTCATTCCATTATATAGCAGTGTCATTATATACTCAGGGTTTCTAAAATATTCTCAGCCTGGAATTCCTCAGGAGTTAAATGTTTCACGTTGTGCTCTCTCTGTTCCTCAATGTGCTGATGGGGGTACCTGTATACATGTGAAACTCCTAGGTCTCTACAGTGGAGAAGTTTAGGTGAGCACCTATCTTCCATACTATCAAATACTGTTTTGCATGCTTTTATGAAAAGGGTAATGCAACACAGAATGCTGTACATGGGTTCTTCCAGCTCTGAATTAGTCTCTTTTTATCTGTCTCTGACCACAACAGATGTTGGCAGCCTTTCTATTCCATATCCTTAAGTCAGACTAAGAATATCAGTTCCGCTTAGAGAAGCTGTAGGGGAAAAATTTAACCCTTTCAGGAGGCTTTCCCCTAATTTTGTTTTTATT